>CALYLW010002129.1:69859-100987 GCA_944989445.1 Ampullaceana balthica | reverse complement strand
ATGCATTATTTTGTTTAAAAAAATTCAGATACTCCGCCCACGGAGATACACCGCAGGAGAGCTGCGGGGTTTGTAAAAAAACTGGTATAACCCGGGGGAATATGCCTGAAAATACGGTATTGCGTCCTACGTTTATCAATGGATTAAGTCTAGTATAGCATTTTATTTTTAAAAATAATCATTACTTTTCGCTTGTGCATAATTTTAACTGATTTAAATAAGAGAAATCAAGGCACACAAATGATTGAAAATATAAAAGAAACGCAATAAGTTACAATAAAGGACATTGTAACTAGCTGATTACATTTTAGGTTCAATTTTATTTGCTATACTTTTTTTATTTCAATCTAACTAAAACTGGTATTAAAAATCTAAATTAGAAATACATATATACAGTACCTGGTTCCCAAATGTATGTCAGATTTTTAAAGCAATATTTTTATTTATTAAAATAGGTTGTTGTTTTTTTTAAAATTATGTTTCCTAACAATTTGCGAAACTTATAACTAATATAATTTTACCTACACTTTCTATGAGACAAAACTGAAATGTAGAACAACTATATACCGATAATTATAATTTTTAGGTCACGTTTAGAATTTAGAATTTTGCATGAAATCATAATTTGCAATAACTTTTTAAAAAATATAAAAAAATAATGGGAAACAACTATATAATTAGTCCTGAATTAAGAATTTCTGATTAAGTGGAGATACCCGAAATTATTTGTTCATACTGACTATGTAGCTAAGTAAAGCTTAACACACTGTATTATGTATGGTTTTTTTATTTTCTTGAAGTCTGTGTTGAATTATCAGTTTGGCTAAAAATTGCACCACATTGTCTACTTATTGACATTGACTTACCATTTTGAGTGCTAATGATCGTTCAAAAATGCAACTTTCTGTTATATTATATTATATCTAATCACCCAACTTCTAGGTAATAGAAACGATTGTTTAAAATTGTTTCGCTTTCAATCTTCTTTTTTCTTTTAGTAGAAAACTGAAATGTAACTGGCTAATCATCAATTTAATGCATTCGACTTGGTTGAATTCATTTGTACATTTGTTGGTCAACGCTTGGTTGCATTTTTGTTCTAAATACGAATACTAGTGAAGATATATATGTATTGAAATTTTCTGTTTGCATTTTTTATTTGTTTATATTGTGGAGGAAATGGGTTGAAATAATTGAGAACATTGGGTTAAATAGTTGAGAGGGGAGCGGACGGTAGGTAGACGACGTACCTGAAATGTAATGATGCGCTCAGAAAAAGACCGGAAATGAAAGTATTCCGGCCTCTCCTCCCCACCCCCCAGCTACGGAAAGTTTGGTTGTAAGAAGCTAGGGGTAGACGTTGGTGTAGAACAATGTCAGCATTTTTAAGACAATTTTTAGTGCCTCTGAACAAGACTAAAGGCTAGAGATCATTACGAGCGAGCGGGGGCAACATAAGACGCTAATCACTGGACGTGGGCTAGGGAATGAAAGACTGAGAATTTTATTGCTCACACTAGGGGTGCGTACTCGGGTGTCAGCCACATACCTTGAGACAGCAATATAAGGAAAGGACGGTGGGAGACAAGACAGAACAACCCACCCCGGGGTAAGAGAGCAGTTTAGGGAGTCACCCACGAGAGACTTGGACAGACCAGGACAGAGAGTAACCCGCCCCAGGGTTAGAGGACAGACCTAGAGAGATAGAGAGAGAGAAAGAAAGTCGTAGAGATAGAGAGCAGATGTAACCAGAAGTTATGCCTAATAAAGAGAAGAACTGTTAGCATTAAAGCTGCCTTTGTTTTGAGTATGCGAGTTGAAGAGTCAGTTAAGAAGTACGACGAAGGAGCTTTACAATATTTCCTTCTTTATTTAACTACCATTTTATTTATAATATAATAATTATTTTGTAAAGTGTGTGTGTCAATGAACTGAATTGAATATTTCAGTTTCTATTATTTAATTCTTTTAAGTTATTTATTTATTTTTAGGGCGATTTATTAACATTATAATACTTATTATTTCAACTATTTGTGTCAATGGACTGAAACGTTGTTAGCACGCACAGATCGAAAGTAATGTCACAGGAATACTGCAATGAAATTTAATAAATAAAAACAATAAATAAAAACAATTATAAACAAACAGTTTCTAAGGTACCTAATGGGTGAAACTGTCTTAGATAAGGTACATAATGGGTGAAAATTTCTTAGATATGGCACCCACCAACATTCGTTCTTTCATTTTCACATATTCATTTTATATTGTCAGTGAGCACAACAATTTAATTTCGAATTAAGACTTAAGGATAAGCATTCGTCATCATAATATTAAATTGTATTATATATAAAAATATGTGCGATTACAAACTTATACTAAAATATAATCTCTTATTTTATGTTCAAAGAGGTCTTTACAACAATATTAAAATTCGTAGTAATTCTTGTTAAAATCCGTATCTCATAATTGGCTGAATATGTATGAATTTTCTTGTGTCACGTTGCATAAAAATTGTGTTTAATTTGGATACATCACATCTATTTAAAACATTATTTTATAATTATGGTTGTTTTAATTTTAATTTTAAGATATCTAAAATGAAGAACAAGTTCCTTGAAACTAAACGATTTACACAGATTATCAGCCAGCAGATGGAGATTCTCAGAGAAGGGAGGGACTCCGTCAAAGATTGTGTCGACGAGGTCTTTAGTCAGGTAACTCTTCATTAGATTACGTACCTTTAAAAATATTAATCTTTCGGTTTGTTCAAACTAGGACATAGCAATATTAAAAACCTACTTTAAAAAAGAAGTATAAAAAAGCTCTTCACAAGTTCGCTAAAAAATATTTGTCCCCACCCATTTGTATCTATACCATTTTCTTTCTTTGAAAAGAAGAAAACTAAACATTTAATAAACTACAGAATAATTACTATGATTGTTTAAACAATGTAAATATATGCGTGTCCAGTACCACATCTCACTACATACACTTGCAGCAATTGAATATATACTATTTACAAGACAATCCTGACACTGTGAACTGGGCAAACGTCCGCGTAAGTGATGCCGATGCCGCGTATTACGTAATTGATCCAATAGCAAAGATGCACGCAGAATCGCATGTCTAAATCATTTCGTTTCGTATGGGATAACAAAATGTATCGTGTGCAGACTAAAACTGTCATACATTTTATTTATTTAATTTAAGTAAGTTAAGAAAAAGCATACATTTGCAACATTGTTCAAGAAACTGTATTTTCTGATTTCAATTATTATTACTTAATTTTTCGTATTCTCTGAGATAAGTCTACTTAAATTAGAACTCGTAATTATTAGTATATTTTTAAAAAGGTTTTAAGCATTTAATAAAAATATTAAACAAACAAAAAAATATTTGGTCTAATGCACAAAATAAAAATAAAATAGGACGTCTTTGGGGAAAAAATAAATAAAACATACTTTTATATATGTTAGAATTAGTTTAAAAAATAAATTAAATATACTTTTATATATGTTAGAATTAGTTTAAAAAATAAATTAAATATACTTTTATATATGTTAGAATTAGTTTAAAAAATAAATTAAATATACTTTTATATATGTTAGAATTAGTTTAAAAAATAATTTAAATATACTTTTATATATGTTAGAATAAGTTTAAAAAATAAATTAAATATACTTTTATATATGTTAGAATTAGTTTAAAAAATAAATTAAATATACTTTTATATATGTTAGAATTAGTTTAAAAAATAAATTAAATATACTTTTATATATGTTAGAATTAGTTTAAAAAATAAATTAAATATACTTTTATATATGTTAGAATTAGTTTAAAAAATAAATTAAATATACTTTTATATATGTTAGAATTAGTTTAAAAAATAAATTAAATATACTTTTATATATGTTAGAATTAGTTTAAAAAATAAATTAAATATACTTTTATATATGTTAGAATTAGTTAAAAAAATTAATTAAATATACTTTTATATATGTTAGAATTAGTTTAAAAAATTAATTAAATATACTTTTATATATGTTAGAATTAGTTTAAAAAATAAATTAAATCTACTTTTATATATGTTAGAATTAGTTTAAAAAATAATTTAAACATACTTTTATATATGTTAGAATTAGTTTAAAAAATAATTTAAACATACTTTTATATATGTTAGAATTAGTTTAAAAAATAAATTAAATATACTTTTATATATGTTAGAATTAGTTTTAAAAATAAATTAAATATACTTTTATATATGTTAGAATTAGTTAAAAAAATTAATTAAATATACTTTTATATATGTTAGAATTAGTTTAAAAAATTAATTAAATATACTTTTATATATGTTAGAATTAGTTTAAAAAATAAATTAAATCTACTTTTATATATGTTAGAATTAGTTTAAAAAATAATTTAAACATACTTTTATATATGTTAGAATTAGTTTAAAAAATAATTTAAACATACTTTTATATATGTTAGAATTAGTTTAAAAAATAATTTAAACATACTTTTATATATGTTAGAATTAGTTTAAAAAATAAATTAAATATACTTTTATATATGTTAGAATTAGTTTTAAAAATAATTTAAATCTACTTTTATATATGTTAGAATTAGTTTAAAAAATAAATTAAATATACTTTTATATATGTTAGAATTAGTTTTAAAAATAAATTAAATATACTTTTATATATGTTAGAATTAGTTTTAAAAATAAATTAAATATACTTTTATATATGTTAGAATTAGTTTAAAAAATAAATTAAATATACTTTTATATATGTTAGAATTAGTTTAAAAAATAAATTAAATATACTTTTATATATGTTAGAATTAGTTTTAAAAATAAATTAAATATACTTTTATATATGTTAGAATTAGTTTTAAAAATAAATTAAATATACTTTTATATATGTTAGAATTAGTTTAAAAAATAAATTAAATATACTTTTATATATGTTAGAATTAGTTTTAAAAATAAATTAAATATACTTTTATATATGCTAGAATTAGTTTTAAAAATAAATTAAATATACTTTTATATATGTTAGAATTAGTTTAAAAAATAAATTAAATATACTTTTATATATGTTAGAATTAGTTTAAAAAATAATTTAAACATACTTTTATATATGTTAGAATTAGTTTAAAAAATAATTTAAACATACTTTTATATATGTTAGAATTAGTTTAAAAAATAATTTAAACATACTTTTATATATGTTAGAATTAGTTTAAAAAATAAATTAAATATACTTTTATATATGTTAGAATTAGTTTTAAAAATAATTTAAGCATATCTATATCCTTAATCATTTTTTATGTTTCAATAATTTAAAACGATATTTATAATTTAAAAAAAACAAAAAAACAATTCTATTAAAGGAGCCACGATAACAAAATGATAGGGAGACTTTTAAAAATTGTAGAAAAAGAAGTAAATTTTATAAGTTGTTTCCTATAAATTGTATGTTGCTTAAATGAATCAACTGACCAAATAGTTACCTTTTAACATATCTTTAAATTTCAGGTACAAAGGGAAGTAGAGATTTGGATCAATGGTGGACACGTCAATCAAACAAACCTGGACCAAGATGAGTAACACCATTCAACAACATATAACATTTCTAATCTCCAAGTCCATTGAATTATCAGGTTATTTTCTTTTTTTATATATTTCAAATGATACGAAATTCTTTTTTCAGCATATATTTTAACATGAATTATTTACTGGCTGTCATTTGGTTTGAATTTATTTCAATATAATCCTTTATAGCACTCACGAAAAAAAAACCCAAAAAACAAACAAACAAAACAAAACAAACAAAAAAAACTACAAAAAAACTGCATTCGTTAGAAACTGTGAATATTTATACTTATATACAATAGTGCTCTCGTGAGGTAAATATCATGTAGTGCACAGTCCGGCTAAGTCACCATTTCCAATTCCGAGCTAATACGTCGCCTTTCACCTCTATGCCCCGACCTTTTAGGTGTATCTCAACCTTACACAAATATTGGCCGTCCTGTAACCTCCTACCTACTTGTTTCTGTATACAAATTGTTTTTGGAATCCTACAGGTTACTATTATTTCCAGATATCCAGCTATAAGCTTAAGTCATATGTCAGGGACGTTTCCAAGATGTTTCAAACATTGACAACAGAGACGCACTTCTTCTATTTGCATCCAGTCCTCACATTAGCACGCCGTTTTTCAAATGAAGTTTTTTTTTGTGGACGTTATATAAAATAACTGAAATAATGGTATAGTTATTTGTGAATATTCATTTAAAGAAAAGTGTCCTGAAAAATAAAATGTTGCAAAACTGGTAGAGCACAAAATTTAAAAATAACAAAACAAATAATTTAAAACTTAAAACATTTAAAAACCGCGTTTTAAAATAATTCCCAAGGCTTTCAATGCCCTTTCGTTGTCAATTTTTTAAACAAAACTCTGCACAACTTGTATATTATTTTTTATTGCTACCGTGTCACGTGGCGAAACACTAGGGATCGAAGTTCAGCAATTGGCTGCGGTGAAACGTTTAATTTTATATGATGACTTTTATACCATATCACTAGAAAAATAGGAATGCGATATTTCCGTTTTAATTAAAAACAAATTTAACAGTTCAGCAATATGTCTAATTATATATTTAAATAATGTATAATTATTTCGATTTTTAAAATTAAAAAGTTATTCTTTTTTGAAAATAATAATAATACATGAAAATGTGTAAGTAAGTATAAATCGATGAGAACTTTTAACTATAAAGTAATTCAAAATAATATTAACATAGCTTTTTTGGTGGGGTGGGGGGAGTCTTTTCAATGTACAAGTGTCAAATAATAACAGTTTATTAATTTAGATCAATGTATCCCTTCAAATATAATTGATAAAAACGTTATGAAATATAAACAGTGTTTTACTTTTTTTGTTTGTTGCAATGTCTCATGTCTAGGGCCTGTGAGTAATGACAGTGATGAGCAGCAACCTGCATTGACTGGTAAATCCACTGAGAAAAGTCTCAAAGTGTTTACACATTGGTCTTCTCAAACTGACGTGATGCATTGTTCTTTCTGTTATATTTGTATATAATTTTTGATAGACATTTTTCATTTTAATTAAAAAATGGATTTGACTCAACGTGAGTTACTATTTTCATTTTTAGAAATTTCATCAAGGGAAAACTCTTCACAAATCGTGACTATGAAACTAGCTATGTTAGAGGAAACTGTATTCTCACTAAAAAAGACTACAGAAAATGTTCAAAAAGACCAATAAAAAATTGATAACATGGTAAAAGATTTCTCAACCCAACAAAAACAACTAAACATAAACAATTTAAAGTTTATCAGATTCTAGTTCAAAGTCTTAACAAGAAATGAATGCAAAAAAATTACAAAAGCTGAAAAAAGCAACCACGCCAATTTGTTGCAAATTAACACTTTGAAAGAATCTGTTAAAAAAGCACGATTCTAAGTTAAAAAGATATGAGGAAGGAAGACAAATTATCGATTTATCAATAAATGAACTCAATAAACAACTCGACTTAGTTAAAACATTAAGTGATCGTACGTCTGTGTCACTACAAGAATTGTCAAAGAAGGTTGAGAGTACAAAAGAGAAGAATCATGAGACATCTGATAAAGTGAATAAAATAGAAATCTCTATCAATATGATGTCGTCACGATACAACGAACAGTTTGAAAAAATGACAATTCTCAATCATGATAAATTTGAGGATTTGGTAGGTAACAATAAAGCTACATTTTATTGAAATTTATTTTTATCAATAGGAATGTAACTAAATTATTGTATTAAAAAATGTATATAAAAAATGAAAATAATCATGCAAACTTTTTGTTCAGTCATTCTAAATTTTCAACTTATCAGATATCAATACAAATTAAATTTCAAGCTATTATGCTAAAAAAATTGTAACAAAATAAATGGAATATCCAAAGGTAAGAAATTATCGCTCTGGTTTTCTAATTATACCTCATTAATTTTTATATGATTCAATTTTTGGGGTATGTATGTATATAGAATATGCAATGTTGTTTACATAAGAGTACATGTTAGTTAGCATGCAATCTATGACAGCTTTGAAACAGTTACACATATGTTAAGAAATACTAGATACATAGATGTTAATGTATTATCATGTAATGCAGATTGGAATGGTTGTCAACTTTTAGCAAAGAGACTGACCCCTTTGGAAACATTAAACAGAAGCTTAAATTTGACAAACATTGAGAGAGCGAAGGACGATTTTGTAAAGGTATTTTTGTGTGTATGTTAATAATTATTTTGATTAAAATATACCAGCTGGCCCGCGGCGTAGCATACGCCACTAATGATTTAGTGACGGGTGAAGACTTCCTGAAAGACACGGTTGTCAAAATAAGGTGGGTTTGGGCAAGCGACTGTGAGTGAATGAAAAGAAGGAACTCTGGAGAGACCCGCGGCGTATCACCCGTAAAAAATGACGGAAATGTTCAGCTGAAATCTATTTATTTTGAAAAAAATGCACTTTTTTAGGGCGCCTTCGGCGCCCACCTTTTTCAAAATCCCAACTAACTTGTCCTTGTTTGATCAATACGAAATATTAAACTTTCTGAAATGTACACAAAGTATTTTATAACTTTTTACATTGTTCCCTTTTTACAAAATTAAAATATCAGCGAAAACAATGACGTCATATAATTATTTTTTTACAGCGCATATTTAATTTGCACACCTTTTGATGCATTGGTGGAGTAATTTGGTGCGCTGCTTTCTAAAATTAGTAACTGTTGAACATACTTGCAGATTGTCTCGCAGGGTCCGACAACGAAGAGAATTATATATATAGATTGCAGGAATTTTAACTAGCTGTGTGTTGTTTTTTTTTAAAGTTAATTGACAAAAAAGGAAAAGACAAAACCGCAAGCAAATACCTCGTGGAATTTAATTTATACTATAAAATCAGATGTGAATATTATTATTTTTAACACAACAGTTGCATTAAATTATTTTGAGACTTTATGTTTATCTGCCTAACTGACAACTATCAAGCCACCAATAATTTGATATGCTACCTTTTAAATGATTATTATCATATTGGGAGGTTTTCTTACTTTATTTTTTACGTTCGTTATTATGGTGTTACGATTATTTGTAATTGTTTCTTTAATTATAAGAAAATATATGTTAAAACTCCTATTCATGACGTTTTGATTTGAGTAGTTTTGAGAGAAGAAGAACAGGGTTGCATGCATTTGCAGTTTTAAACAAAGAAGACTACATTTATGCTGTTTACATATATTTTAATAGTGTGTATTATATTATTATTTTCTCATTTACAGAAAGAATTAACCGAGACTCGTGAGGAAGAAATGTCCAAACCAATTTCAATAAGTGGTAGGAACATTGCATGTATTTATTTTGAATTTTAAAATTGACTTCATTGTTCAAACATTGAACAGTACAGAAAGCAATTTCTCAAACCTCAACATCAATAGTAATTGGGGTCTGCACTATGTAAATATTTATTTTGTATGATTTGAGAGCAAATGTTTGTGCTACAATTATTTATTAAAGAAAATATTTTATCAGAGACGTAAATATATCAGGGAGATAGAGAAGGGGGTTGAAAAGAAAAAAAAACAGAATGTGACAGGATGAGAGATAAGTAGAAAGAGGATGTTAAAGACTTAGTAAGTTTGCATGAGTCAGCTGGTATGACCCATGACCCAATATAGATTGAGAATGTGGCTTACAGATAATTTCTGAATAGATTGCTCAATAGCTTGGCTATGAAATCACCGCAAGAACGCTTTACATGTGTTACCGGCCAGATTAAACCTTTGTCCAGAAGATATCCATGGGTTTAAACTGGCCTAGGCTACAATATACATCCCAGGACAGAATATACCCTTTTCCTAACCTGAGTATATATAGTAATAAATTGATAAATTACTTTTTAGGCATTTTGTTGATGTTTCAGGGTTTTCAGTGATATGTATACTCATTTATTGAATAGAAATTTGTTTTATATACAATAAACTTATAACATACATTATTATTACGATATCTGATAGGAGGCAGGAGGTTCACTTTTTATTTAAAGTTACAATATGTACAAATATAGAATGAATCATCATTACTTTTTTGTGTTTAAAAATTAAGTAAAGCACAACATGAATTTTTATGTAAAAGAAGAAAATATCAAGAAAAATACCATATTTTTATCCTTTCCAGCTCTTGCGAACAATATGATTCCTTAACCTCTCTTATTAACCGCATAATTATTTTAAATAATTTTGAGTTTGAATTAAATACTTCCAAAAAATTAATGTATTAAAAAATGCATGAATATTTGTTTTTGTTGATTGTTTTTCTCCTTTATAAATTTTAAATGTTACAGGCCCTAACCGCAGAGGCCAGTGGTTGTGAAACATTTTGGGTCTGTGTGCCTAAATTTAACATAAAAAACCACTTATTTATAGTAAAGTGAAAACACTCCAATTAAACACGAAAATGTGAGTTTGGCTTAGCAAAGCAATATACACTCGTCTTAAGACTTAAGAGAAAAAAACAAGAAGAGAGTTTTCAGCGATACCAAGAACTTTTTGTTATAGGAAATGTATTAGTTTTCCGTAATTAATAGGATTTTTGCTGTTGTATACATACAGATAATTCGTCAAACCTTGCCTCATACTTTGTTAATTTGAGCAAAATATATGCAGGACTCTATCAGTCTTTTTCTCGTCAACCATGTTGTAATTTGCCAATGATGGATTGTCCGCTTTCTATGGCTGCTTCTATTGTTAGTAAATCACGTTTGCATTCGTTAACACGGCGTTTTATCTTCATTTAATAAAACTTTTGACCTCCTCGCGCCCATAATTTTATTTTAAACCAGTCGTTTTGTTTTTGAACAGCATTAATCTAAACGTGTAGCGCAAAATGACGAATCGTGACAGCATGAATCTAAACGTGTAGCACAAAATGACGAATGGTGACAGAATTAATCTAAACGTGTAGCACAAAATGACGAATGGTGGCAGCATTAATCTAAACGTGTAGCACAAAATGACGAATAGTGACAGCATTAATCTAAACGTGTAGCACAAAATGAAGAATGGTGGCAGCAGTAATCTAAACGTGTAGCGCAAAATGACGAATGGTGGCAGCATTAATCTAAACGTGTAGCAAAAAATGACGAATGTTGGCAGCATTAATCTAAACGTGTAGCACAAAATGACGAATGGTGACATCATGAATCTAAACGTGTAGCACAAAATGACGAATGGTGACAGCATGAATCTAAACGTGTGCCAAAATGACGATGTGACAGCATATCAAACGTGCACAAAATGACGAATGGTGGCAGCATTAATCTAAACGTGTAGCACAAAATGACGAATGGTGGCAGCATTAATCTAAACGTGTAGCACAAAATGACGAATGGTGACAGCATTAATCTAAACGTGTAGCACAAAATGACGAATGGTGGCAGCATTAATCTAAACGTGTAGCACAAAATGACGAATGGTGACAGCATTAATCTAAACGTGTAGCACAAAATGACGAATGGTGACAGCATTAATCTAAACGTGTAGCACAAAATGACGAATGGTGGCAGCATTAATCTAAACGTGTCGCACAAAATGACGAATGGTGACAGCATTAATCTAAACGTGTAGCACAAAATGACGAATGGTGGCAGCATTAATCTAAACGTGTAGCACAAAATGACGAATGGTGACAGCATTAATCTAAACGTGTAGCACAAAATGACGAATGGTGACAGCATTAATCTAAACGTGTAGCACAAAATGACGAATGGTGACAGCATTAATCTAAACGTGTAGCACAAAATGACGAATGGTGACAGCATGTAATCTAAACGTGTAGCACAAAATGACGAATGGTGACAGCATTAATCTAAACGTGTAGCACAAAATGACGAATGGTGACAGCATTAATCTAAACGTGTAGCACAAAATGACGAATGGTGACAGCATTAATCTAAACGTGTAGCACAAAATGACGAATGGTGACAGCATTAATCTAAACGTGTAGCACAAAATGACGAATGGTGACAGCATTAATCTAAACGTGTAGCACAAAATGACGAATGGTGATAGCATTAATCTAAACGTGTAGCACAAAATGACGAATGGTGACAGCATTAATCTAAACGTGTAGCACAAAATGACGAATGGTGGCAGCATTAATCTAAACGTGTCGCACAAAATGACGAATGGTGGCAGCATTAATCTAAACGTGTCGCACAAAATGACGAATGGTGACAGCATTAATCTAAACGTGTAGCACAAAATGACGAATGGTGGCAGCATTAATCTAAACGTGTCGCACAAAATGACGAATGGTGGCAGCATTAATCTAAACGTGTCGCACAAAATGACGAATGGTGACAGCATTAATCTAAACGTGTCGCACAAAATGACGAATGGTGACAGCATTAATCTAAACGTGTAGCACAAAATGACGAATGGTGGCAGCATTAATCTAAACGTGTAGCACAAAATGACGAATGGTGACAGCATGAATCTAAACGTGTAGCACAAAATGACGAATGGTGACAGCATTAATCTAAACGTGTAGCACAAAATGACGAATGGTGACAGCATGAATCTAAACGTGTAGCATAAAATGACGAATGGTGACAGCATTAATCTAAACGTGTAGCACAAAATGACGAATGGTGACAGCATGAATCTAAACGTGTAGCACAAAATGACGAATGGTGATAGCATTAATCTAAACGTGTAGCACAAAATGACGAATCGTGGCAGCATGAATCTAAACGTGTAGCACAAAATGACGAATCGTGGCTACTTTGTTAGAACAGGTCAATGCTGATAAAGTCGTAGAATCGTATGTCTAAAAACTTTAAGAAAATTCGTATGGCAAAAATACTAAGAAAATTAGAAAGCCGTGTAAGCCGTCACGCTTGGATACCGTGGAATATTAAAGGATGTTTTGGTGTGAGTGAACACGGGCTGCTGATCACGGGATCCGCGATGGTTAACGTCCATGGATGAGATGAGGTTTGAGTAGGAGGGGGAGGATAGAGAGAAGAGAGAATACACGGGGTAGAGAGATGGCGTGAGGACGAGGGAAGAGAAAATTGTAAATATACAGACATATGTTATGACTTTAGGAATTGAGGATCATGATGGTATCCTGATTATATGATTAAAATGTTGAACTAAAGCGATCTGAATAAAAGTGTTTGTAACGTTACATGATCAAGCAAAAGCTCTATCAGGGTTGTTAACTCTTTGTTAATCATAAAAATGGGGACGCCCAAGAACCCCATTATGCAACCGATCTGCAACATACGTTTTACCAATATAAGATTGTTGCACCGAAAAAGAACCACACACACAAAAAAAAATTAATTAAATAAATAAGGTAATGTTATATTCTCCTTCGTTTTTTACCTCTGTAATGTATATTTTTCTATTTTTTTCCAATTTATACACTTCAGGAAAGGTAAATATTTTATTGCGCCCTGATTTTCTTAATTTTACAGAACTGAAGACCAACAAACCCTTTGTCGGATTCTATGCCGGTGAATATTTAATGGTAACCGGGACAGAGTAAGATCGTGACATATCATATTTCCGGTTTGTTGAATGCAACTACGGAGGATATTTTGACCCAATTACCGGGATCTTTCACAGCTCCCATGAATGGCTTGTATTTAATTTGCATTACTACAGCAAAATTAAATCATACCTAAGGTCCTACTATTAGATGTAATCAGAAAAATGATGTAGAGTCAGTTCCTCTTTGCGATATATTCGGGAATAAATCTATAACAAGATGTACTGCAATGAAAGCAAAGGATAAAATATCATTGGAATTGATGTTTAAAAATTGTGACAAAACTTGGATTTGGGTTTATTTTTCATGCTTTTTAATTACATGTTAAAGCTGGAAATGTTGTAACTGATATTTTATTTTAGTATAGCTTTAACTAAACATTTTTAAAATTTAAACTTATGCTTAAATTTTCAACGGCACAAATTTTTGAAAAAGCGAATATGTTTTAATACTTGATTTGTATTGTTTATTTTTCTAAAGTTTTTAAAACTAAAATCGCATATAAAAGCGTGCATTAATTTTTATACTGAAAAGTTGGAATATTTTAGAGGGTTTCATACTTTAATGCGAAATAAATTTTTTATAACTTTTTATAATGACCAACATCATGCCAATAATCACATTGTACTTTTAAAAAATATCCACCAATGTGGTGTTGATCGATAACGGTTGCATTAATGACTTATGTTTGGGATAGAACAAAACACGTACATTTTAAGAGTCATATAATATCAACAGATAAAATTGTGTTCCTTTTTCAATGTTCTTATCATTGACTTAATCTAATGGATACGATTTTTTTTGCGTGTGTAATTAAATCAATTTTAAAAAGTTCTTTTTGTTACTGTTACAACACAGGGGACAGTTATAATACGTTCATGTGATAAAAGCTGTTAAATATTATTACAATATTTTGTTTTATTGCATTTGAAAGGTGCCGTGAAATTTAATTACGTCCACTTTGTAGTATGTGTGTCATTTCTATGCCAATACGAAGCATTCTAGAAGTTCAATAGAATGCAAAAGTTTTATCTACAATATAATAATAATTTTGTTATCGCTTATTTTCCATCGCATCGGCATTAATTCAGGTGTGCAATCTTTCTGTAAAAGGGTTTTGTAATGTTTAAATATTTTCTGCATTATGTTTACTTTATTAATCACATAATGGCCTGCATGTTACACATTTGTATTTTTCAGTTAAAGAATAAAACTATTTTTTAAATACTTTTATTCTTTAGTTAATTCAAGTGAACCTCACCCTTAGGTTATAACAATACTGTGAAATTTTTAGCGGATCACAAATAAAATGTAATTTTCCATAATTAATAAGTTTCTAGTAATTATGCGTGTTATATAATATACTAGAAATGTACCCGAGCTTCTGCAGTGGGAGTGTACTGCTATATAAGTTTGAATACGTAGTTGAAAATAAGCTAATAACTATATGTTAAGTATATATGTGTATGCGACGATTTAAGTTCGGCCTTCTTTTTATTATATAACTAAACTAAACACATATTCTGTAGGCCTGAGACTAATCTCTTAAGGCCTTGGCTAGTACCTGGGCAATCTGCTCCATCTGCTGAGCATTGCCATACAACATTGTCCTTACATGGGACTCTTCCGCCTCCCTCACCCCCCGGCCATGTCAAGCGCCGGGCAAGACGTCACCAGGTGCACGAATGTCTCAGGGGCTTGGCTGCAATGACGGCAGTTCGGGTCCCTGTTGTGGTCTAGCCTGTGAAAGTAAGAGTTGGTTGGGCAATGTTCTGTTCTCATCTGAGTCACCAAACTCTGGTGTTTGCGACTCAGGTTCCACCACTGGTCTGAACGGCTTGGCCTGGGCAAGAAATATTCTTATGAAAAATGTAATTCTCTAATTCTGAGACATTTTTACCCAATAATAAATGGAGCTTTGAAACGTAACAAACGATTTGTAAAGGGCATTATTTTAATTTAAAATCCTGCAAACAAACATTTCACATTGCTATAGATTCAACGTATCAAGAGATTACATTCAGAATGAAACTCCTGTAGCTTTTAATACGCTGATAGAACTGAAGGGAAGAAGGTAAAATGAATCAATAAAAACCAAATTAAAATACTTCAAACTTATTTTTATAATTTTTTCATATTTGTCCCCTTCATCACAACGGTCCCATTTAGCGATTGTTTTCCAAATATTATATATAGCTGTTTCACCAAGGCATTCAATTCTTTGTTGATTTCCGTTTTCAGATAAGACATTATATTTTGTAAAGTATATCATTAAGCCCACTTTTTCTCTTTCCAGGCTCCCTTTTTCCCTGGTTTTTTTTCCTGGAAATTAGATAATTTATTTGTCAAGTATATTTAATATTAATCCATTCGCTTAAAAACGTATGTGGAACGAAGATATACATTTAAAAAAAAATATTTTGGAATCCTGGAAAGAAATAAGTGGACTTTTTCACTTCCCATTGAGGTAAAAATTCAAATTAGGTATGATATTTATGATAACTTAAGTTTAGTATAGATATATCCATTGATCCAGCAGTCAAATATTATACTGTAATAATTTAGCTGATATAAGAAAAGGCAATTTTTACTCAACATTACTTTTAGATCAGAGTTCAGTCGTGCTTAATTTATTATAGTTATGAGTCTGCAAATTTACATACTTTTATTCAAATAGGAAGTTGGACCATTCGTGAGAGGGGCTTAGGTTTTATTAGTAGGCACTAAATGAAGTTAATCAAGAGATATAAAAAAATATTAAGAAAGTCTCTCATTCTTTATAAACTTTAAACACACTTTTTTTAGAGTGGATATATTTTTATAATGTTATTCCTATATATCAGAAATTTTAAAAATTGTTATAAGAAAAGAAAATTCAACTTCTAATGTTCATTACTAATGAGTTGATTTCACTTAGAGAATTGGTTTTCTCATAAAACTCACTTACAATTTTAAGGGTACTAAATAAGGTTAACAGCCAGTTTTTTTTTAAATTGACGACAACTGCCGTCACGTAAAAAACTTATTTTATTTATGATCCCACATCGTTAAACTATTCAAAGTAATGAAATATTTTTAACAGCAGGTGTAAGTTAAGGAACTACGCTCCCATCTTCTCTCTAAAAGGCAATAGCTGCTTATACTAAAGTGCTAATAAGGGGCCGTCCATAAAGTACGTCACGCTATTTTTGACCGTTTTAAACTCCCCCCTCCCCCCGTCACAAAAGGCCACAAATCTGGGACCCCCCTAAAGTATGTAACACTTTCGAACAAAAATTTTGTTTTTTAATAACACAATAATTAAAATTTAATATAAAAAACCGTGACGTCACACATGGCCAGACCCCCCCCTCCCGTTGTCACAAACTGTCACACTTTCTTACACCCCCTCCCCCCACTGGAGCGTCACGTACTTTATGGACCGCCCCTAAAGTAAATTATAAATGTTGTAAGTGTAATGAAGTTTCCAAAAGAATTTAAAGAAATTAACTCAATCTTATTTAAAAAGCTTGCAATAAAATGTACGCACCATTGTTAGTCAATGAAAGTTAACTTAAGGGCGGGCGCTTAAAATGAAGACCTGTAATGAAGTACTGCTCCAAAAATAAATTGTGTACTTTTTGATAGTCTTTATTAATTAGTGTTTTAATATGGAAATGATATATCATTCTTTTATATATTTGTGTCTATGTTATACGATTTTAATTTACGTCTTTTATGTAATTGGTATAATTTTAAAACGAATTCAAGTATGCTTTGGATCATCTTTCCCGATAGGACATAATAGTTTGTAAATTATATTTCAAACACCAGATTTAGTTTCTGAAAAATACATAAATTATTTACGAAATTGAAAAAAAAGATGATATGTTTAACTAAACATCTATTTTTAAAATGGCTTTTGTTATTCCGATACAGCGTAATGACCATGGCATATTCAATTCGCCGACCAACTTAATTAATTGATTTTAGGTTCACTTGTATTGAGTTTAATATACTTCTATTTATAAGTCCGGTAGAAAGGTTTAAATTGTAAATTTATTTAGCTTATGTAATAAAAAAAACCCACAGCATTGGTCGTAGGCTTTTATATGCATGTAATAATCATTGATGATTAACTTTAATAAGTAAATTTAAGGGATTGAGCAAGTAAAATAAGCAAGAAAAATGAATAAAGAACACGCAACACATTTTAAGAAAAACAAAACGTATAGTTCCTCTAAATTACAATTAAGCTTTTTTGACTTGGGCAATTTCTTTCCACATAAAATACCCTCACATAATTAGTATTTGTTTAAATTAAAATTTGAGTTATTAGAAACAACATAGTAAAACTCTTAATTTAAAAATAAATACCATGCATCGTGTGACAAATGTAATGAAATAGTTTTAACCCATCTATAATATAAAGAAAGTATTTGTATAAAAGGCCACTGTTTTGTACCGCAAGGCCAAAACAAATATGAATGTTATTATAATAAAATTACACTGCTCAATTTAAGACGCGTACACGAAAAGGTGCGCACCGTAATTTGACAATAAAAGATTTTTGAAAGCGCACAGCTCAAAATAAAGTATTAAAAAAAAGCACCAAAATGAACTCGTTTTGAATGCCCGCATGAAGCTGTTCAATATCGAAATGAGAATTTATTTTGTCTTTATTTGGCTCTACATTTTCTGATTATGGGCCCCCTTACCCTAGGGGTGGTCACCTGGGGTTGAAACATAGCCCACGACCTGTCTAGGGTCGAATGAGAGCCCCATGCAAAATTTCAGCATCTTGGGTCCAACGGTGTGGAATTCCATTGGTAACAAACAAACACACAAACAAACACACACACTTTCATCTTTATATATTAGATAAAGCTCAGTTGGTGTTTGTATCTTTGTATGTTTGTATGTTTGTATGTTTGTATGTTTCACTTTTCGACTTTCTGTTAGACAATCACGGAAAAACCAAATGACGGACGGGGACCAAATTTGGCAGGACTGTTCCTTTTACCCTGAAGGTGGTTTTAAGTTAGTTTTTGCAATTGTCCCTTTTTCCCGAATGCCGTAAATTAAATAATCAGAAAATGCAGAGACAAAGAATAAAAAATTTAACCTCATTTCTGTATTGAACAAATTTACGCGGACGTTCAAATGCCGTTCAAAGCGAGTTACTTTTGGTGACGTTTTTTTTCCCCAATACTTTATTTTCAGCGGTGCGCATTCAAAAAATATTATAATATCTAATTACGGTGCGCACATTTTCGTGTACGCTTCATAATTATCTTATCTGTTTACAGACGCTCCTTCTATACAGAAGATTATTGCGTCCTACGCTTATCTATGGTTTGTGTTTAGTCCTGCATTTTTATTAGAGATTTAAATGTTGATAAAGTGTTGGTTTTCCTGGATTCTTCAGGCAACCCATTCCACGCCCGAATTCCGGACGGGAAGAAGGAAAACTTGTATGTGTTTGTTCTTGCATACGGAATAAGAAAGGTGTTTTTATCCTTATGTCTATCTGAGGGTTGTATTAAGTTATCTTTGTGTTGTATTTCTAAATTAGAATTAATTGCTTTATGTATGATTACTACTTTGCTCTTGGTTCTTCTATCCTCTAGTGTTTCAAGGTTTAATGATTTAACTAATGGTGTTACTCTTGTCAGTTTCGAATATTCTCCAGTAATGAATCTGGCAGCTCTTTTTTGAATTTGTTCTAGTTTATCAATGTTTTCTTTGGTGGATGGGTCCCATACAGAAGATGCATATTCTAGTGCAGGTCTCACCAAAGTGAGGTAGCATTTTAGTTTTATATCTCTATTACATTTGTTAAAGTTCCTTTTTATAAAGCCTAAGGTTTTGTTTGATTTTTTAATAACTTCATTGACATGGGGATTCCATGATAGTTTCTCATTTATTAAGACTCCTAAGTATTTTGCATCTTTAGTTTGGGTCAGTTCTTTTCCATGAATGTAATATTTTGAATTTATTTGTTTCTTTTTCTTTGTTACTCTTAACAGTTGACACTTTTCTGGATGGAAAGACATACTCCAGTTAGTTTCCCATTTTATCAATTCATCTAAGTCTTTTTGTAAAATTTTGCTATCTTGTTCTGATTTAATTGTTCTATAGATTATACAATCATCAGCAAATAGCCTAACTTTTGTACCTGTTGAGATGTTGTTGGGTAAATCATTTATATAAATTAAAAAGAGTAAGGGACCTAGCACAGTTCCTTGTGGAACTCCTGAGTTAACCTTTATTGGTGCAGATTTAGATCCATTAATTATTACAGTTTGCTCCCTGCCCAAAAGGAAGTCTTGGATCCAGTGATGTAAGGAACCTGAGATTCCAAAGTAGTTAAGTTTTTTAAGTAAACTAAGGTGGTGAACTTTGTCAAATGCTTTTGAGAAGTCTAGTAATATTGTATCTATTTGATCATTTTTGTCCAAGCCTTTTGATAGTTCATCTATTAAACCTATTAATTGTGTTTCACATGATCTGTTTTTTTCTAAAGCCGTGTTGATGTGGGCATAGGGCATTATATTTGTCAAGGTGGTTAAATATTCTACTATATATTATGTGTTCTAGTAATTTACAGGTGATACTAGTAAGTGATACAGGCCTGTAATTACCAGGGTCTGATTTATCCCCTTTCTTAAAGAGTGGACTTACATTAGCTAATTTCCAATCCTGGGGCACTTTACCCTGGTTTAGAGAGGCTTGAAAGAGAACTACAAGGATTGGGGACAGTTCATTGCTTAGTTCTTTTAATAATCTTGCAGGCAAATCATCTGGGCCAGTAGCTTTGTTTATTTTTAAGTTTTTTAGGAGTGAATGTATACCTATCTCATCTACAGTTATGTTACCTATTTCCTCCATTTTATTTAAATTTATTAAAACTTCCTTGTCGCCTGAGGCAGAAAAAGATGATGCAAAATATGTGTTAAGGATATTAGCTTTAGTTTCATTATCATTATAGGTTTTATTATTTGAGCCTTTTAGTGTGGCTATTCCTGAAGGTTCCATTTTTTTAGATTTGATAAAGGACATAAGTTTTTATTGTTATCTTTGGTAATTACATTGTTTATATATTCATTTTGGAGGTTCCGACTAAGTTTTTGTGTCAAGTGTTTAATCTTTAAGTATTTTTTGTGTATCCTATATGAATTGGTAGCTTTATATTTCTTAAATAAGTTCTCTTTTAGTTTGCATAGCTTTTTCAATCTAGAATTGAACCAGCATTTGTTAATTTTATTTGATGTTAGTTTTGTTGGAACATTCTCATCCATTATAGTTTTTAGATTTGTTTTTATATCTTTCCAAATTTCTTCTACTGGGCTATTTGTGTTAAATTTACTTAGGAAAGTTTGTTGGAAGTTAGCCGCTGATTGGTGTAGTTTTATTGAATTACATTTATTCCAAAGATAGATTATTCTTCTAGGTATCTTATTAATTTTAGTTTTTATTGTATTGGTGACCCTAACAATATCATGGTCGGACAGTCCTGGAATTATTTTATAGTCTAACACTAGTCCTGGTCTATTTGTTAGGAATAAATCTAGTGTTTTATTTTTCCTTGTTGCTGTTTTTACTATCTGTTCTAGGTTTATGTTGTTTATAGTGTCTAGGAAGTGTTCATTAATTTCTTTGTTAGTTTGATGGTTATCAATTGTATAATTTTTCCAATTTATATCTGGAAGATTAAAGTCCCCCATAATCCATAGAACTGCATTTTTATTATTCTCTTTTATGAAAGTTAATTGACTACAAAGATTGTTCATGTATTCTGGGTTTGTATTCGGAGGTCTATATATACTGCCTACAATAAGTGGGGATGAGTTTGGTGTAATTATTTTACAATAAATAGACTCTATATTAAAATTTTGCTGTGTAGTAATTTCTTCAGCTATGATATTTGATTTAATTGCAAGTAGCACTCCTCCATAATTGTCTGATCTGTCTTTCCTAAAAATATTATAATTGGTGTTTAAAATCTCAGAGTTATATATGTTGGGGTTCAACCAAGTTTCAGAACCAGCAATTATGTCTGGTTCTTCTGTTTTTATAAGTAGTTCTAAATCTGGAATTTTATTTTTTAAGCTTTGGAAATTAACTATTAGTGTTTTGAGAATGTTTTGATTATTATTATTATTAGATTTTTTATGGGTAATTTTATGGGTTTGTGTGGTTGGTTTCATTTTATCTAGTGGTTTATTTATAAAAGGATTAGCCAAAACACTGTAAGAGTTTGTGGTGATAAGGTCCTTATAGTTAAATAAATCTGAACTGATTTGGGGCAACCCACAATGTATGCAGTGCCAAGATGCATATTTATTTCTTAGGCCTATTGCTTTGTGCTTTGGTGTGTTAGAATGCAGGCATGCAATGTGGTACCATTCATTGCAGGTGTCACACTGAATGGTTCCTTGTTTGGTAGTGCATGCCTTAATACAAATTTGACATTTAGATGATACTGGGCCTGGGTTAAGTTCTATGTCGCCTGAGAGGAGCAAAATTAAGATTAAGTGTTTTTGCTTATATCTACATATTTTATGTTTCCATTGTTTGAAGGAGATTTCCTTTATTGTGCTTAAGATAGAGGTGTAGTCAGTGTGCTTTGTGTTGTGGTGGTTTATAATTATTGATATATTACTCTGATTTTTAGGATGTTTGTTGGTTGACGTTAATGTCCTTAAAAGTAGTGTGGTTATTACTAAAACTAAGATGAAAATTCTCATTTTCGGGTTAGTGTTAGACTAGGTTTAATTTTAAGGCTTAAGATTAAGACTATTACTATTACTATTACTAATTACTATTACTATTATTATTATGATACTATAAGTTATGTATAATTTTGTTAAAGTGTGCTTAATTGTTCTAATTTGATTAAGTTCAATTAAATTTAAATATGAATTCTACACCTAGTAATTAATTTATTTGGAAGGTATATAAAATTGGTGATTTTATGTTATCAATGTTATGTACACAGTTACGATTAGGAGAATTCAAAATTAATAACAATAACAATAAAAATGGCTGCCTACATAACTACTTAGGATTTTAGTAATTTTAGTAACAAATAATATTATTAAACAGCTAAAATTATTATAATTTGGTTAATTAAAGATTAGTTAAGGGTTGGAAAAGAATTTAGTATTATGAAATTAGGCAAATATATGAAAATATATGAAAACTTAGCTCCTGTAGAAATAGTGACCGCTCACAAAACCGGAAGTCGTTGGGCTGTGTAGTACAAAGAATTGTCATTTTCTTTACTGTTACTTTCTATATATTAGATAGACACGTAAACATATTTAATTACAACTGCCACACGATGCATTATATGTAATTGTTTACACGTTTAAATTTAATTGCGAATTTGTTTTAATTATTTTCTGTTCCATAACTCGACATTTAATAAAAACCTATTTATGTAATAATTGTGTCAGTATTTTTTTCAAACTATTTAAATTTAGGCTAACATAAGTAGATTAAACTAAATAAAGTGATCCTGAAAACGCTAAATTATTTTGTATTGCGAATTTAATATGTTATGTTCATTCTTTTGATGATGGATTAACATAGGTCAATTTTAAAATCAATTATTGTCATGGTTTCACATGCGTTTTTACCATAAAATTGATGTGTTTTGTTTGTTTTTTATTTAAATTAGGAATATAGCCTAATTTCTATATTTATCTTTATTATCTTTATCTCATAGACGCTCTTGCAAATATTGTATTAATTACAATTGTGTTACGATGCAGTGTCGTAAATATATAAGAGCTTTTTTAGAGACGACAGTGGCGGAGATCTTTTGAAAAAATGTCAAAAAATCAGTGGTCTTTATTTAATGGATACAAACAAACAAACATAAAATTATCAACTGAGCTTTATATATTACATATGCGTTTAAATTATTTTATTTCAATTATTTTCACGATGCATTGTATGAATATTTTACATGCAATGAATAAAATTGGGATTTTAAAAAAAATTAATTCATAACTCGACATTTAATTAAAAACCATAGATGTAGCGAGTTTATTTTATGTTGAAATTGATGGCCTATGTCAAATAAACTTACACTTTAAAACAGTTCACTTAAGCTTCATATACACTATACATTATACACTTTCGATACCAAATTTATTAACAAAACTTGACTAAATTTAATGAAGTGATCCTGAAAACGCTTAACTAATATGATTTGCGAATTGAATATGTTTTTATGTTCATTCCTTTGTATTCAGAATAGCATAGGCCATTTCTAAAATTGCCTTTTAATCATTTTTAAGATGCACTTATGAACAGACGGTTGAATCTTTTTTTTCATTTTTATTTTATTTTACAGATATAAAATCTGGTGTGTGTGTGTGCATTGAATATAATTTACAAAATATGATACCTTATCCGAAATAGGGAACAAAAAAAATTATTCCTTTTTGAAATTATACATATTGCTTATAAACCGTAAATATAAATCGTAAAATATAGAGACATAAAAAATGTTAAATATTATTTCCCTGTTACAACAATTATGAATACGTCAAAAGGAAGTTATTTTGGTCCAGTACATTTACTTTATAACAAGACTTTACTTTATGCGGTCAGCTTTCTATATTGTCTAAATATGGTGTGCACATTTTTTTTTAATCATTTTAATACGACCGGTTTTTTTTTAAAAAGTATTTTAGAAAGTACATTTATAATTTTGTTTATTTGCGCTATGAGTCACTTAGCTTTTGCCTTTTAAAGGGATAGTGCCTTATGTTCTTTATCTCATAGACATGTTTACAAATATTATATAACTTACAATTGTGATACGATGCAGTTTCGTAATTATATATTAAATTTTTGAGTGACCAGGGTGGTAGAGCTCTTTCGGAAAACCTGTAAGTTATGTTAATTTTGTACAAGTGGGAATAAAATTGTAAATTTAGTTATTATGGTCGGCAAGAATCATTATTTAATAAATCATATCTTTTAAATAGTAAGGTTTTGTTAAAAGACACTGCATTAAGTAAAAACAACTCACGCGGTAAAATGGCATATCTTTGTTTCTCATAAGATTTTAACTAAATAGATGAGAGAAATTTAACTTGGCAAATAAAAATATTAATAACCAGCAACTGATACTTGGATAAAGGGTCATCACACTCCCGCTACAAAGTGCGGGTATTTTTCTAGTATAATATAAAAATGATCTCATTGGGATACAAAATTCACAAATAACTATTTCATTACTAAATATCTCAGTTACTGCACAAAAGAAGTAAGTCACCAAATATGACAGCGGAATTGCGAGGACTTCCTTCCACCCTCTGTTTACACTCACAGTTGTTTATAGTCCTGAAAACTTTCTTTCTTCATGCTTTGAACAGGTCCTCTTCTCTGCTGATAAGGGACAGAATCTAACTTGTGTATATTAGAACATGACACTTGTACATACGACGTAATGTGTTCTTCTTTACATTGTTTCGCTTCCTGTAGCATGGCAGCCTGGTAGCCTAAATTAATGCAGGATACTTTGAAGGCACGTGAAACCAGAGGCATCACAAGCGTTGGTGTCACCCAGTTAAGGATCAACTAATATTAATAATTTAGTAATTTTTTTTTCTTGGCTGTTCTTTGTCACAACTTCTTTTCTGACCAATCCCTTTCCTATCTTACTGATCTTCTGTCTGTCTACTCACCCAGTTGTCAGCCACGCTCTTCTGCAGACACACGCATTCTCTGTGTTCTTAAGACACAAACTAAAACATTTGACGAAAGGTCGTTCTCTTTTTGTGCAGCCAAAAAATGGATTTCTACCATTACACATACGTAGTATTCTCCTTCATGGCTGCACTTAAGACACATCTTTTCAAAATTAATGAAACAACAATTCTTTTAATGATTAACTTAGCTTTTTTTGTTATGTATTGTAATTAATGTAGCTGTTATGGCATGAATGCTAATTTAATAATTATATGAATGTTATTACCTTCACGGAAAGCCCTGTGAGCCGAGCCCCTTACTGGGATACAGCGTTATGTAAATTATCAATTTATTATTATTATTATTAAAATATTAAAAACATTGAAAAAAGCATGATTTAAGGTCTCAATTTTTTTTAAAGATCACAATGAATGCAAAATCCATGAAACAACTTTTATTTCACGCCCCTGATTATCAATGATATACCCTCCCATCTGCCAAACTACCGAATGACACACAATTATAGTTTTTTTAATTTTTTAAATAATTTTTTTAATTAATTTTTTTTAAATTATTTTTTTCAATTTCTTGAACTGTCCTGACCAAAGTTCAATAAAAAAATTTTTGCGTTCACTTCGTCATCGATGGTGACATTTTGACACAGTGTGCTGCCTAGGTACGTGAACCGGTGCACTGTGTTGAGTCTCTGGCCATTGACAGTGATGTTGGGCTCTACGTAGGGCCTTCCAGGCGCGGGCTGATGGAATCATAAGTACGCACGATGTGGGACACTGGTAAAACAACACAAATAATACTAATTGATAATTTATATAGCGCTGTATCCCAGTAAGGAACCGGGCTCACAGCACTTTACATGGAGATCATAACATACATACAATAATTAAATAACCATTCACACCATAATAACAACATAACAACATTACACATAAGCCACAGAGATGAGGAGCCATATGTATAAACTAGTAATCAGATAAAAGAGATGGACTGGATTTGGACATAACAATCTCAGGAGTATTAAAATTTGTTTGTAAAGCGTTTTCAGCCTAGAAATATAAATTATGTTTAACAACAACTTCATCCATCAGATCTGTAGCTCTCCTACACCACCATCCATCACATCTGTAGCTCTCCTACACCACCATCCGTCAGATCTGTAGCTCTCCTACACCACCATCAATCACATCTGTAGCTCTCCTACACCACCATCTGTCACATCTGTAGCTCTCCTACACCACCATCCGTCACATCTGTAGCTCTCCTACACCACCATCCTTCACATCTGTAGCTCTCCTACACCACCATCCTTCACATCTGTAGCTCTCCTACACCACCATCCGTCAGATCTGTAGCTCTGCTACACCACCATCTGTCACATTTGTAGCTCTTCTACACCACCATCCGTCACATCTGTAGCTCTCCTACACCACCATCCGTAAGATCTGTTTCGCTCCTACACCACCATCCGTCAGATATGTAGCTCTCCTACACCACCATCCTTCACATCTGTAGCTCTCCTACACCACCATCCTTCACATCTGTAGCTCTCCTACACCATCATCCGTCAGATCTGTAGCTCTCCTACACCACCATCCGTCAGATCTGCTCAATCCGTCAATCCTTAACAGTTAGTGCAACAAAAACTCTAGTCTGTGCTCTTGTTCTAACTAGTATTGGTTATTGCAATTCACTTATGTCATGTGCACTAAAACAATGCATTGAAAAACTATAGAAAGTACAAAATTCAGCTTTCAGACCAAGGGCGGATTAAGACTGCACGGGGCCCCAAGCTGCAATTCATACTGGGGCCCGGTCAAGCCAGTTTCCATTTAAATAAAATTATTGCTAGCAGCTAATATAATACTGTAACTTGTAATGCAGAGTGTAATAAGACAAAACATTAAATAGAAGTCAATTTAATTAATATAAAGTTAAATGAATATAACATTTATTAAAATATTAATTATTTATTTCAACCTATAACTTTCGCTTGCGTACTTTTTCATGTGAAAGTCAGTAAAGCTAAAAGAGCTGACCATTTCCTTTTCAATGCTCATTAGAGAAAGCAGACTCAGTCTTTATTGTCACATGTAACTTCTAACTTTATTTTTTTATTCTTTTCAACTTTGAAAATGATCGCTCTCTGCTGCAGTTTGATGTCATCATTGAGAGATAGATGCGAAGTGTTATTGTACATTTGGAAAGGACAATTTTGCTCATTCAAAAACAGCAACATTTTTAGCTCTGAGCACGTGTTTTGAGTTCGCATTGTCCTACTTCCTGTTCCTGACCCAGAGGCTGGGGTTGGACATTAACTTTTTTGAAGAGTTCTGAAAATTGCACTAATTCTTAAGGAAATCAGTCTTCGAAATCACATGAGTTTTTTTCTATTAACTTGGCTGCTAACCATGTGAGAGTGTCATTGCTGAGCCAAGTTAGGTTTGTACGAAAGCCAAATTTCTCATAGAAGTCTTTATATGCGTATAACCGATGTTGTAGGGCTAAACAAAGTTTGTCAATGATTAAGAGAAATACCTCAACCTTGAATTTTTGTCTCCGGGAAAATACTGTTTCGGCTGATGGCCATTCATCAAACGACACTTTATATTTTTTTATCGTATTGAAGATTGTTATACTCTTTCTCAACGGACTTGTCCTTTCCTTTATCTTCATAGAAATAAAATTCAGTACGCTGTCTTTTAACAAACACAAGGAGATATTTTTTTTAAAAATGTCTGAATTCAAAGATATTCCCCGCTCTTGAAGAGATACATTCGTTTTCTGAAATCTTTCTAAAATTGTTTCCCAAATTTCAAGTAAAATAGCAACTTCCAGTTGTTCAATTTCCTTTTGAATTCCTTCTTCTTCAAGTCGACTGTCACGCGGCTGATTTTCGCTATTTGCCAACTCTTCTAGCGCTGCAATATTCTCAAGGTTATGATTTATTAACATACCTTACATCATCATGTCGGGCTGACCATCTTGTGTCAGACAAGGCTTTGTTAACATGTAACTCTTTCAGAAGTTTTTGAAGTACTTGCCAACGATGAGTAGATGCAAATCGCCAGGTCTAAAGATTTTGCTGTAGCAAAATAATCTGTCTGCAGCAGAATTACCATTTGATGCACTTTTCCAAACCAAATTAAGGGAATGAGCTGTGCACGGCACATAATGAGCAACACTGCACTTCTCACGAAGGATAATCTGGACTCCGTTATACTTCCCACTCATATTTGCAGCATTGTCGTATGACTGTCTGCGGCAATCTTGAATTTAAATTTAATTTTCTTCAAAAAAAAATAATAATTATTTGTACAATTTCTGATCTAGTGTGTTAATACATTTGTATGAATTGAATGAGTCGCTTAACAGGGCCAAATTGGTGGGTTAATACATTTGTATGAATTGAATGAGTCGCTAAACAGGGCCAAATTGTGGAACATATCGGATCATCAATGTTAACTGGTCCACATCCATTATATCTAGTATCAAATTCTAATAGTATAAAATCTATTTTTTTTTAATATTCAAAATTCACTCTCTGTTCCCCTGCGTAACATCCGTGATAATCAGGTAATGTCTTAATTAACGATATTTTAAATATTTATTCGTTATTGTTTTACAGAACTTACTAGTTTTTAATTATAAATTCATTCAAATATTTACTTCTTACTTCAGTCTGTAGGTCGAAGTGTCGTAACTCATGTACAGTATACTAACTTGGTAGTTGGTTCAAAATTCAATTATTCAATTATACAATATTATGTCAAAGTGTCGTAACTCATGTACAGTATACTAACTTGGTAGTTGGTTCAAAATTCAATTATTCAATTATACAATATTGTCAAAGTGTCGTAACTCATGTACAGTAAACTAACTTGGTAGTTGGTTCAAAATTCAATTATTCAATTATACAATATTATGTCAAAGTGTCGTAACTCATGTACAGTATACTAACTTGGTAGTTGGTTCAAAATTCAATTATTCAATTATACAATATTATGTCAAAGTTTCACATTCACAATTTTTTTCAAACTAATAAGTGATCGATTTTTCTTCCTTAGCTAGGTTTCCTCTTTCCTGCATGACGTCATTATAGTTTTTAGATATTATTACAAACGATGACGATTTCTGGTATTTCACACACTTCGACATTTTCTCGTGATAAATAGATGAGACTTTATTACTTTATTTATCATATTTTCAGGGATTTATGCAAGCATTTACCCATCTTTATTATACAAAATTATACGTTTGGGGGCATCTAAGTCACTGGGGGCCCCTGGCTTTAGCCCGTTCAGCCTCCCCCCCCCTTTTTAATCCGCCATAGTTTCAGACTAGTTCTTAAGGCAAAAAAAAACATGATCATGTTACTCCGCTACTTTACTCACTTCATTCTTATTTATCTTAATTTATCTTATCTGTTACAGACGCTCCTTCTATGCAGAGGAAAATTGCGTCAGCAGACCATGACAGATGATCTGTTGCAAAGTGATGCAGCATTCACAGGCCACGGCTTTGTGGGTTCCACGCATTACCCAGACGCCAAACTAGTGTTAGGTACCCATTCGGAGCTGGGTGACTCAGGGACGCCCTGCCTTCATTGACTACCTATACAAGCCCGAATAATTACAAACTGACAGTTCTCTGTAACAACTTCTTATCTGACTTATGCACTTTCTATCTTACCGATTTTTCGCCTGTCTACTCACCCAGTCGTCAGCTACACTCCTCTGCAGACACATGAATTTAAAGAAAAAATGATATTCCGTGTCGTTTTGACTTAAATATCTACACATAATCCTATTCAGATCATTTTAGACACTTGTCATGCTTTTAAAACTCACCAGTAGCATTTTTGGGGGAGGGGGATCTAATGACGCACCACCAAATCCCCGAGTCATGTGAGCTGGACCTAGTGTCGGGGGGTTGGGGGGGCGTAACGCACACATAAACTTGTATATTTTGGGGTAATGGGCAAAAAAATGGCCTGCCGTGAGAGAACCAAGCGGAGCTGCTGTTACATCACAAATGTTTTGATGTCAACATCAAACGAAGCCAGGTAAAAATTTCATACGTTATCCTGGGGATTCTCAAACTTAAGCATTATAATTAGATTTAATTTTCACAACTTGATAGCTTACGCCAACGAGCGTCTGATTATGTCAAAGTTTCGCATTCACAATTTTTTCAAACTAATAAGAAATATATTTTTCTTCCTTAGCTAGGTTTCCTCTTTCCTGCATGACGTCATGATAGTTTTTAAGATATTATTACAAATGCTGACGATTTCTGGTATTTCACACACTTCGACATTTTCTCGTGATAAATAGATGAGACTTTATTACTTTATTTATGATATTTTCAGGGATTCATGCAAACATTTACCCACCTTTATTATATAAAATTATAAGTTTGGGGGCATCTAAGTCATTGGGGGCCCCTGGCTTTAGCCCGTTCAGCCCCCCCCCCTTTTAATCTGCCATAGTTTCAGACTAGTTCTTAAGGCCAAAAAAAACATGATCATGTTACTCCGCTACTTTACTCACTTCATTGACTACCTATACAAGCCCGAATTGATTACAAACTGACAGTTCTCTGTAACAAACTTCTTATCTGACTTATGCCCTTTCTATCTTACAGATTTTTGCCTGTCTACTCACCCACTCGTCAGCTACGCTCCTCTGCAGACACATGCATTCTCTATGTACCTAAGACACGCACTAAAACATTTAGTGAAGGTCATTCTCTGTGTACCTAAGACACGCACTAAAACATTTAG
>CALYLW010002129.1:0-67336 GCA_944989445.1 Ampullaceana balthica | reverse complement strand
TGACGGATGTATTTACTTATTGACGGATGTATTTACTTATTGACGGATGTATTTACTTATTGACGGATGTATTTACTTATTGACGGATGTATTTACTTATTGACGGATGTATTTACTTATTGACGGATGTATTTACTTATTGACGGATGTATTTACTTATTGACGGATGTATTTACTTATTGACGGATGTATTTACTTATTGACGGATGTATTTACTTATTGACGGATGTATTTACTTATTGACGGATGTATTTACTTATTGACGGATGTATTTACTTATTGACGGATGTATTTACTTATTGACGGATGTATTTACTTATTGACGGATGTATTTACTTATTGACGGATGTATTTACTTATTGACGGATGTATTTACTTATTGACGGATGTATTTACTTATTGACGGATGTATTTACTTATTGACGGATGTATTTACTTATTGACGGATGTATTTACTTATTGACGGATGTATTTACTTATTGACGGATGTATTTACTTATTGACGGATGTATTTACTTATTGACGGATGTATTTACTTATTGACGGATGTATTTACTTATTGACGGATGTATTTACTTATTGACGGATGTATTTACTTATTGACGGATGTATTTACTTATTGACGGATGTATTTACTTATTGACGGATGTATTTACTTATTGACGGATGTATTTACTTATTGACGGATGTATTTACTTATTGACGGATGTATTTACTTATTGACGGATGTATTTACTTATTGACGGATGTATTTACTTATTGACGGATGTATTTACTTATTGACGGATGTATTTACTTATTGACGGATGTATTTACTTATTGACGGATGTATTTACTTATTGACGGATGTATTTACTTATTGACGGATGTATTTACTTATTGACGGATGTATTTACTTATTGACGGATGTATTTACTTATTGACGGATGTATTTACTTATTGACGGATGTATTTACTTATTGACGGATGTATTTACTTATTGACGGATGTATTTACTTATTGACGGATGTATTTACTTATTGACGGATGTATTTACTTATTGACGGATGTATTTACTTATTGACGGATGTATTTACTTATTGACGGATGTATTTACTTATTGACGGATGTATTTACTTATTGACGGATGTATTTACTTATTGACGGATGTATTTACTTATTGACGGATGTATTTACTTATTGACGGATGTATTTACTTATTGACGGATGTATTTACTTATTGACGGATGTATTTACTTATTGACGGATGTATTTACTTATTGACGGATGTATTTACTTATTGACGGATGTATTTACTTATTGAGGATGTATTTACTTATTGACGGATGTATTTACTTATTGACGGATGTATTTACTTATTGACGGATGTATTTACTTATTGACGGATGTATTTACTTATTGATGGATGTATTTACTTATTGACGGATGTATTTACTTATTGACGGATGTATTTACTTATTGACGGATGTATTTACTTATTGACGGATGTATTTACTTATTGACGGATGTATTTACTTATTGACGGATGTATTTACTTATTGACGGATGTATTTACTTATTGACGGATGTATTTACTTATTGACGGATGTATTTACTTATTGATGGATGTATTTACTTATTGACGGATGTATTTACTTATTGACGGATGTATTTACTTATTGACGGATGTATTTACTTATTGACGGATGTATTTACTTATTGACGGATGTATTTACTTATTGACGGATGTATTTACTTATTGACGGATGTATTTACTTATTGACGGATGTATTATTCCTGTAAAGACATTATATTTATTTTAAAAAGTCGAAATTGTGTAGTTTTCTGTTCTGAGTACCTCAAAGGATGTAAAAAAAACGATACCATTTTATTGTTAACCAATTACTAGACTTTCAGTCTTAAGACCTAACAAGAGGAATACATCTATTTTCTTATTTTTTTTCTGCTGTCAATGACGTTAACTTATCATTAAAAAAATCTCTGTATTTATTACTGAGGGTGCCCCTGCCATGTCTGGTGAGCACAGTTGACAAACAAAACATGTCTGTAACAAATTCAGCGTAGAGGCTGGCAAAGATTTTAATTTTAAACTTCACTGTATCATTCACCAACAAGTTCTTTGTGCCACATACGTTAGAGTTGATCATTTCCTTGAGCCAGGAATAAAAGCTATAAGCTCTATTCGCTCTGAAGCCCCGTTTCACCGCCAGTTTCAGCAGTTTCTTCTTAACATCCATGGGTAATAAGAAAATGTTGTTTGTCACAATGTTACAATATGGCTCGGTCGGGGAAAATCACTTCAGCGCCTCTACACACTTAAATAAGAGGTATATATATCGTGGAACAGCACTTCAGCGCCTCTACACAATTAAATAAGAGATATATTTCGTGGAACAACACTTCAGCGCCTCTACACACTTAAATAAGAGATATATATCGTGGAACAACACTTCAGCGCCTCTACACACTTAAATAAGAGATATTATATATCGTGGAACAGCACTTCAGCGCCTCTACACACTTAAATAAGAGATATATATCGTGGAACAACACTTCAGCGCCTCTACACACTTAAATAAGAGATATATATCGTGGAACAGCACTTCAGCGCCTCTACACACTTAAATAAGAGATATATATCGTGGAAACAACACTTCAGCGCCTCTACACACTTAAATAAGAGATATATATCGTGGAACAACACTTCAGCGCCTCTACACACTTAAATAAGAGATATATATCGTGGAACAACACTTCAGCGCCTCTACACACTTAAATAAGAGATATTATATATCGTGGAACAACACTTCAGCGCCTCTACACACTTAAATAAGAGATATTATATATCGTGGAACAACACTTCAGCGCCTCTACACACTTAAATAAGAGTATATATATCGTGGAACAACACTTCAGCGCCTCTACACACTTAAATAAGAGATATTATATATCGTGGAACAACACTTCAGCGCCTCTACACACTTAAATAAGAGATATTATATATCGTGGAACAACACTTCAGCGCCTCTACACACTTAAATAAGAGGTATATATATCGTGGAACAACACTTCAGCGCCTCTACACACTTAAATAAGAGATATTATATATCGTGGAACAACACTTCAGCGCCTCTACACACTTAAATAAGAGATATATATATCGTGGAACAGCACTTCAGCGCCTCTACACACTTAAATAAGAGATATATATCGTGGAACAACACTTCAGCGCCTCTACACACTTAAATAAGAGATATATATCGTGGAACAGCACTTCAGCGCCTCTACACACTTAAATAAGAGATATATATCGTGGAACAACACTTCAGCGCCTCTACACACTTAAATAAGAGATATATATCGTGGAACAGCACTTCAGCGCCTCTACACACTTAAATAAGAGATATATATCGTGGAACAACACTTCAGCGCCTCTACACACTTAAATAAGAGATATATATATCGTGGAACAACACTTCAGCGCCTCTACACACTTAAATAAGAGATATATATCGTGGAACAACACTTCAGCGCCTCTACACACTTAAATAAGAGATATATATATCGTGGAACAGCACTTCAGCGCCTCTACACACTTAAATAAGAGATATATATCGTGGAACAGCACTTCAGCGCCTCTACACACTTAAATAAGAGATATATATCGTGGAACAGCACTTCAGCGCCTCTACACACTTAAATAAGAGATATTATATATCGTGGAACAGCACTTCAGCGCCTCTACACACTTAAATAAGAGATATATATCGTGGAACAGCACTTCAGCGCCTCTACACACTTAAATAAGAGATATATATATCGTGGAACAGCACTTCAGCGCCTCTACACACTTAAATAAGAGATATATATCGTGGAACAGCACTTCAGCGCCTCTACACACTTAAATAAGAGATATATATCGTGGAACAGCACTTCAGCGCCTCTACACACTTAAATAAGAGATATATATCGTGGAACAGCACTTCAGCGCCTCTACACACTTAAATAAGAGATATATATCGTGGAACAGCACTTCAGCGCCTCTACACACTTAAATAAGAGATATATATCGTGGAACAACACTTCAGCGCCTCTACACACTTAAATAAGAGATATATATCGTGGAACAGCACTTCAGCGCCTCTACACACTTAAATAAGAGATATATATCGTGGAACAGCACTTCAGCGCCTCTACACACTTAAATAAGAGATATATATCGTGGAACAGCACTTCAGCGCCTCTACACACTTAAATAAGAGATATATATCGTGGAACAGCACTTCAGCGCCTCTACACACTTAAATAAGAGATATATATCGTGGAACAGCACTTCAGCGCCTCTACACACTTAAATAAGAGATATATATCGTGGAACAGCACTTCAGCGCCTCTACACACTTAAATAAGAGATATATATCGTGGAACAGCACTTCAGCGCCTCTACACACTTAAATAAGAGATATATATCGTGGAACAGCACTTCAGCGCCTCTACACACTTAAATAAGAGATATATATCGTGGAACAGCACTTCAGCGCCTCTACACACTTAAATAAGAGATATATATCGTGGAACAGCACTTCAGCGCCTCTACACACTTAAATAAGAGATATATATCGTGGAACAGCACTTCAGCGCCTCTACACACTTAAATAAGAGATATATATCGTGGAACAGCACTTCAGCGCCTCTACACACTTAAATAAGAGATATATATCGTGGAACAGCACTTCAGCGCCTCTACACACTTAAATAAGAGATATATATCGTGGAACAGCACTTCAGCGCCTCTACACACTTAAATAAGAGATATATATCGTGGAACAGCACTTCAGCGCCTCTACACACTTAAATAAGAGATATATATCGTGGAACAGCACTTCAGCGCCTCTACACACTTAAATAAGAGATATATATCGTGGAACAGCACTTCAGCGCCTCTACACACTTAAATAAGAGATATATATCGTGGAACAGCACTTCAGCGCCTCTACACACTTAAATAAGAGATATATATCGTGGAACAGCACTTCAGCGCCTCTACACACTTAAATAAGAGATATATATCGTGGAACAGCACTTCAGCGCCTCTACACACTTAAATAAGAGATATATATATCGTGGAACAGCACTTCAGCGCCTCTACACACTTAAATAAGAGATATATATCGTGGAACAGCACTTCAGCGCCTCTACACACTTAAATAAGAGATATATATCGTGGAAACAGCACTTCAGCGCCTCTACACACTTAAATAAGAGATATATATCGTGGAACAGCACTTCAGCGCCTCTACACACTTAAATAAGAGATATATATCGTGGAACAGCACTTCAGCGCCTCTACACACTTAAATAAGAGATATATATCGTGGAACAGCACTTCAGCGCCTCTACACACTTAAATAAGAGATATATATCGTGGAACAGCACTTCAGCGCCTCTACACACTTAAATAAGAGATATATATCGTGGAACAGCACTTCAGCGCCTCTACACACTTAAATAAGAGATATATATCGTGGAACAGCACTTCAGCGCCTCTACACACTTAAATAAGAGATATTATATATCGTGAAACAGCACTTCAGCGCCTCTACACACTTAAATAAGAGATATATATCGTGGAACAGCACTTCAGCGCCTCTACACACTTAAATAAGAGATATATATATCGTGGAACAGCACTTCAGCGCCTCTACACACTTAAATAAGAGATATATATCGTGGAACAGCACTTCAGCGCCTCTACACACTTAAATAAGAGATATATATATCGTGGAACAGCACTTCAGCGCCTCTACACACTTAAATAAGAGATATATATCGTGGAACAGCACTTCAGCGCCTCTACACACTTAAATAAGAGATATATATATCGTGGAACAGCACTTCAGCGCCTCTACACACTTAAATAAGAGATATATATCGTGGAACAGCACTTCAGCGCCTCTACACACTTAAATAAGAGATATATATCGTGGAACAGCACTTCAGCGCCTCTACACACTTAAATAAGAGATATATATCGTGGAACAGCACTTCAGCGCCTCTACACACTTAAATAAGAGATATATATCGTGGAACAGCACTTCAGCGCCTCTACACACTTAAATAAGAGATATATATCGTGGAACAACACTTCAGCGCCTCTACACACTTAAATAAGAGATATATATATCGTGGAACAGCACTTCAGCGCCTCTACACACTTAAATAAGAGATATATATCGTGGAACAACACTTCAGCGCCTCTACACACTTAAATAAGAGATATATATATCGTGGAACAGCACTTCAGCGCCTCTACACACTTAAATAAGAGATATATATATCGTGGAACAGCACTTCAGCGCCTCTACACACTTAAATAAGAGATATTATATATCGTGGAACAGCACTTCAGCGCCTCTACACACTTAAATAAGAGATATATATCGTAGAACAGCACTTCAGCGCCTCTACACACTTAAATAAGAGATATTATATATCGTGGAACAGCACTTCAGCGCCTCTACACACTTAAATAAGAGATATATATCGTGGAACAGCACTTCAGCGCCTCTACACACTTAAATAAGAGATATATATCGTGTAACAGCACTTCAGCGCCTCTACACACTTAAATAAGAGGTATATATATCGTGGAACATCACTTCAGCGCCTCTACACACTTAAATAAGAGATATTATATATCGTGGAACAACACTTCAGCGCCTCTACACACTTAAATAAGAGATATATATCGTGGAACAGCACTTCAGCGCCTCTACACACTTAAATAAGAGATATTATATATCGTTGAAAATAAGGAACAACCGATTCCAGAACAATCTGATCCTGATTGGTTGGAAGATTTTGTATTTTTAGTTGATGTGACAAGACATCCAAACTCTCTTAACACAAATCTTCAATGGCCAACAGCAGTAGTAATCCAATTATATTCACAAATAAGGGCCTTTGGGGAAAAGGTGCACATTTTTCAAAGGCAAATGTCTCAAATGCAGCGTTATTCTACACATTTCGCCCCACTACAGGAAATCATGACAAGTTTTACCGAACGAAGCATCAATAAGCAAAGGCAGAGGTAAATTGCAGATGACATATACATGCTGATGAATTTTGAAAACAATCTAAAAGTTGGACAAGCTTTAAAAATATTCCATTATCATGTTCAGAGGCGTCACTAGGGGGGTACGAACCGCACCGGGTTACACCATCACATGGGTGACAAAAACAAAAATGTATGTATGTTCCCGTTATTTGGCACTGGCAGGCTCGGAAGAGGTCTATTTGGTAATACGTGAGGGGTGAAACCATGAGCTACCGCACTGGGTGACACCAACCTTAGTGATGCCTGTGATCATGTTCATATAAATTTTCTTTGCTCTCACTAAATGCAAAGCAGCTATTGCATAAGTTTATCGATCGAAAATACCAGTTGAAAAACAGCTTTCTGCATTCCAAAATCTTTTTTCAGAAGTAGCATCTATTGTATGTAAAGTTTGAAGTTTAAAACAAACACTCAATTCAAGACAAGATTCTTTTTTCCCCCCTTTTTTTCATGATTTTTCTAAGGATTTGTACAATATGCTGCCAATCTCCATAACCATCGTTTGCTAAAAAAGATGTAGCCAGTGCAAAAAGTTTGCACCATAGACAACAAAAATAATCTTTAGCTACATAATGCACCAAACATTTGTGGTAATTTTCTCTCCATTGCTAAGATGTCTTAAATCGCACGTATCATTTGGGAAATCAAAGTTAAACCCTTTTGTAAGGTGCGCCGGTCTAAGTCGTAACAATGTGGGGCAGTGAATGAAATATGTCCCCGGGCTCCAAGGTACAGGGGCGCAAAAATGAGGGTTACAACGTTATATCATAGTAAAATTAGGTCAATCAACTTTAAGTTTCAAAATTTACGGTGCGGTACGATCTTTTTTTTATCGTTCTTGTTATCAGTGACCTAGGATGCACAACACGCCTAGTGTAGATCATAGCGCACCGGAAGATAATACAGGTTCAGATATTTATTATTAACAAGGGGCGTTTATTAAAAGTAACCATACAGTCAGCGGAATAAAAAAAATCGAAAATTTATTTTATTGTTTTTCATTTCAATGAGCCAGTATTTGAAAGTTCTGTCAAGGCGTAAATAGTTAAACCCGTTTGTGATGCGCGCCGGTAGGAGTCGTAAAATTGTGTGACAGTGAGGACAGTCTCCTGGGCGCCCAGGTACAGTGGCGCCAAAATGAGGCTCATTATAACGTTACGTTATAGTGAAATTTCTTAATTAGGAACGGTCGGGAGCACCAATTTTATAGTTTTCCCCTCGCGCAAAATTTCCTACTACACCACTGGCACCGGAGACGAACGGTATAACCACTTGTTATGAAGCTCACTGCGACCCGGGTTTAAATCGAATTTTTCTTTATAAAGTAGTATTTATTAATCGCATATTATTTAAAGGCTTTTGTTATAAAATACTATGTAAAAAAAGATTTATGGACTCATTTTTGGGACTCGTTTTTAAATTTCATTTATTTTTCATATCGTTCCTCTGCATTTCCATAAAATGAATTTTGCGTCCCCTTTTTGTTTTACTCCGTGCATTTGCACGGAAAGACGGAGGCCTAGTCGGCCCTGGATATAAGAAGATTCATTTGTTTAAATATCCCACACTGAAGTAATCACAGTACATGTTTGTCAACACTGCTGTACCGAACAAACCACGAATTGATATATCATCCGCATGTTACCCACACACCACAATAATGTACACCCCAAATCCACATGTGACCACACTACCCACATGTTACCACACACCACAATAATGTTACCACACACCACAAACCCACATATGACCACACTACCCACATGTTACCACACACCACAATAATGTACACCCCAAATCCACATATGACCACACTACCCACATGTTACCACACACCACAATAATGCACAACCCCAAATCCACATATGACCACACTACCCACATGTTTTCATATCAACAAACATGTCCATTTATGTAAATGCATCCATCAATAAACATAAAAAAACAAACACACAAACAATAATAATATACAAAAGCCAAACAAATCATTTCTACATGTTTATTTTGACTAAAAAATCAGACACACGTGATCTAAAATTATTCAATAAAATAAAATGTTTGAAACACTAACGCAATTGATACTTTTAAAGAAATAAAAATAAAATATAACATATGATACAACAATGTCCAAATGTAAACGAAAAGAAAGTATTAAAATATAACAAAATATTTATAATACTAATAAAAGATGTTACATGTTTGTCGGAGGTGTGGGTGCCAATATGGAAGGTGAGAGTGTACATGAGGCGTGTTGTTGGTGGTGTGGGTGCCGATATGGAAGGTGAGAGTGTACATGAGGCGTGTTGTTGGTGGTGTGGGTGCCGATATGGAAGGTGAGAGTGTACATGAGGCGTGTTGTTGGTGGTGTGGGTGCCGATATGGAAGGTGAGAGTGTACATGAGGCGTGTTGTTGGTGGTGTGGGTGCCGATATGGAAGGTGAGAGTGTACATGAGGCGTGTTGTTGGTGGTGTGGGTGCCGATATGGAAGGTGAGAGTGTACATGAGGCGTGTTGTTGGTGGTGATAATTTGATGTATTAGAGTCTAATACAACTTTCAAAACATGATTATGTTTATATAGTCACAGTTTCAATAAGAACTTACTGTAATAAATAAAGAACAAAAGATATAGTGTTATTAATACATTAGATGGAATTGTGGGAGATAGGGGTGCCAAAAATTAAGCTTGGGGCGCACATGGGGCGTTAAAATGGCTGTTATCAATGACAAGAAACAATAGTTCATAAAAGTTATATAAATAGTCGCTGATTTATTTTTTTTTAAAATGTATGTGACTTATGTGATTATGTTTTATTAACAAAAAATAGTTGGAGGTGGGCGTGAAATACTGGTACTGGGGGCGCACATGGGGCGTGATATACTGGGGGCGCACATGGGCGTGATAGACTCGGGCGCACATGGGGCGTGATAGACTGGGGGCGCACATGGGCGTGATAGACTGGGGGCGCACATGGGCGTGATAGACTGGGGCGCACATGGGGCGTGATAAATGTGTTGTATTTATAGTCATTAACATTTAGTACAAGTTTTAAAAAAAAATAGATTTTTAAACAAAATATTTATTTTGATATTAACAGTTTATAAGTACATGAAATGGGTAAATTAAGGGTAAGGGATCCGACACTGATGGTAGGGGTGCCGACTTTGTTGTTGAGGGGTGCTGACAATGGTAGTGAGGGGGATGCATTAAATGTGGTAGTGGTCAAGCTTTATTAAAATAGTGTCCATTTGATACCAGTTTGTATCAAGTCAAAATGTAAACAATAAAAACATTTTCTAGTAATAATTCATAAGTACATGGGAATGTAGGAGGTAGGGTGCCGACACTGGTGGTTAGGGCGCACATAGGGGCGCGGTGTTGTGGGTGTACATGGGGCGTGGTGTTGTGGTGTACATGGGGCGTGGTGTTGTGGTGTACATGGGGCGTGGTGTTGTGGTGTACATGGGGCGTGGTGTTGTGGTGTACATGGGGCGTGGTGTTGTGGTGTACATGGGGCGTGGTGTTGTGGTGTACATGGGGCGTGGTGTTGTGGTGTACATGGGGCGTGGTGTTGTGGTGTACATGGGGCGTGGTGTTGTGGTGTACATGGGGCGTGGTGTTGTGGTGTACATGGGGCGTGGTGTTGTGGTGTACATGGGGCGTGGTGTTGTGGTGTACATGGGGCGTGGTGTTGTGGTGTACATGGGGCGTGGTGTTGTGGTGTACATGGGGCGTGGTAGAGGGTGTTGTCTATTACAACAATCAACAGTTGATACAAGTTTGTATAAAGTATATAAAATATTATAACATTGTTTACATTATAGATATTAGCTCCAGTCCCAACCAGCGCCACTAAAATTACTTCCCTCAGAGTTGACCCCACTGTGGACATGGTGGCGATACAACCAGCCACATCATACCCCAGTGGGTGGACATGAGCCCCACTACTGCCTGGACATGTACATGTTGTGTACGTGTACTTGGTCCTATCATCACTCACCTCGTACCTGTCTATCCAGTGTCCTACAGAGATCTGTTTAGGACATCCATGTGGATGTGATACTATCAATGTCAACTTGTCTCCACGTCCGCCATATTTGTTGTTTACTTTCTCACATAGATCATACCCAGTGGTCCACCATCTTGTCCAGTTTGTTCAGTAAATCTACGTCACATGTCACACATTTCAACCACACCTGTCTTCCTCAATGTTTGCATCAACCACCGTCCAGCCATCAAGAGTGACCAGTGGACTATCTTGTCTATCAAAGAACAATCTACACGTGGTGTGTCTCGCCTCAAGGTCATCAAACACCACGTGTGTGGCCGTGTCATCCTACCTCCCCCCACACTTTGCTGGGTGTGTCCGAGTGTTGACACTTGTGACATGGACAAGTTCCCTTGTTGTATTTAATGTTTACATACCTCACCATCCCAGTCCCTAGTCTCATGACGTCACTTCCTCTCTTGTCATAAAATGCATATGGTTGTTTGGTGTTTGGCCAAAACTCTGGTCTTTTTGTACTGGTCATTGTAACAGCTACCCTGACAGTGAGGTCAGCTGTAGCTTTGATGTACTCAACTAGGAGGTTGTCATGGTAACCTTCAGGCAGGTGATTGATGTTAAAATCGTTGACAGGTACAAACTGTGTGTGACCTGGATTCTTCTCACAGCATCAAGATGTTTGTGTAGATCTGCTTCTCCTCCTTCTGACACCTGGGTTTCATGTGTACCTGACAAGGTCATCAAAGAAAGTACATTTTAATCCATGTCTTACACCTGTCTCTCTTCTATTATCTCTGTTTAACTAGATTTCGTTAAGTATAATCTTTAATTTCAATAGATTTAAAGAGTAATTTCTGAGATGATTTGTTAGACAATAATTTATGTAAGAAATACAATGTGTAAATACTGGTATTATAAGCTAGGCATTAAAATGGAATTAACTTGCATTTTTATTATGTTTTATCAACAATATAAAATATTTTAAATTATCTTTTGTATATTTTTATATCTAGGAAAAGTTAATAAAAAATAATTACCATAGAAAAGACTTGATTTATCTTTCATGTCACACCTGCCATCTTTGACATCTGTTTGTCTGTCATGTGTGTCAAATTCACATTGGCTGTGCTCTCGGCAATTTTCTGAAAGGATAGTTTTCTAATATATTTCTTTTGTTTTAAGTATTAATAATAATTAATGTATTGCCACTTTCTCTCTCTCTCTTTTACTTATTCTCTTTGTCAATCTGCTTTTGTGTTGCTCTTTCTCATCGTCTTTTTCTCTCTGTTGATCTCTCTGTCACTATTTCTGTCTGTGTTTCATTCTCTCAAACTTTCTCTGGTGGTCACAATCTCTCTCTCCCCTTTCTCTCTCTCTATCTCTATTTCTGTCTTTCTTCCCTTCAGTCTCTCTCCCTCTCTCTCTATTTCACTGTTATCATACAACCAACTTAAAAATAAATTAAAAAAATAAAAATAAATAGAAAAAATAATTTTTAAAACAAAACACTCATATTTATTTTAAAATTATATAAAATTAACGATTTACCGTTGTTTTGCAATCTTTTCAGCTTTTCTGATACCAGACCTGATTTCTTTAAAGAATTCTGAAAATAGAAAAAGTAAAGAATTAGTTTTAGTTTGAAAAAAATATTATCATTGTCATTGTAACACAATTTCGTTTGCAGTAAATATATTTGTAGTTCTTATTTGTTTTAATTATCGACAATTTGAGTATATAGCCGCACGAGAAAAGAGCCGTGACATTAAATTTTTAGTTTTAGTGGATTAACTTCATTTTCATTAACTGTAAGGTCGTAAGGGAAATACATAATCATAAAACTGATTAAATATTTAAATGTCAATTGTAAACTATTATTATCCTTTACAATTTTTTTAAATAATTGATTTTAAAAAAAACATTATTATTTCTGTTAGTTATCTACTCAGTCAGTTAAAAATAAAATACAACGTTGAATACGATCAAAAGATTTTCAAGTTAATGTCAGTAAGTGAATTTCTTCCTTGGAGTAAGTGTATTCAGACGGCTCGTCTGTCGTCTGCAATAATTGTCGTTTCTTAAATGAACGACTACGATACATTAGTAATAAATAGTTATGATTACTTAAAGTGAATACTTAATTAAAACAACTTAATTGTATTAAGTAATACAATAAAGTTTAAAATAGTTTTAATCTTCAAATATTCAACATGATTTTTAAAAATGTGTATACACTTTATAATATTCAAAGAAAAATATTATTGTTATTGGGTAAAAAATAATGTTTTAGTGTAGTCGATGACATTTTTAAATTCAGTGATTCCATTTGATTTTGTAATACAAAAATATTAACAGGAAAAGAATAGCAGATTAATAACAATATTTATAAATAAAATTTTAAAATAATAATTTCACTTGATGGATCAAAAGCTTTCTATTATTTTTTGATAATTAAAAAATTTGAAAATTAAAAATTATATTTTGCATATGTTGATAATTTTAATATGGTATTTATAAAATAATGCATACGTGTCATTTATTGTTTTTTATTCCTAGGTTAATTGATTTTAGTTACTATGGTTACATGAAGCTCAATATATATTTTTGGACTTCCGAATACTGAAATAGTCATCACTTAAATCACTTTTACAAAACTTATATAAACATTACCTTCTTAATTAAGATTAAATACATGTGTATTAATTAATATTTTTCCTAAATTATTTTGGATGCGGTGGCACTAGTAGTTCTAAATAGTTAGTAGTAGTAGTTGTAATAATTTAGTAATGAGTACAGTAATGTCAATGTCAAAGTCAATAGTAAATGTAACTCAATATAATTGAATGTAGCTTGACTCTAGTCTTGTTTTTTTAGTCTTAGGATAAAAATCGTATGCAGACATACATTAAATTTTGCATACTGGCGTATGTAAGAAATTATTTTTTTCTTTTAAAAATATTTCATTATTTTTGTTTTGTTTGTAGTTGTAAAGATTAAACCTAATTATTATATTATTTATATTAAGTTAATTTATTATTATATATTAAATATCTGGATAAATTATAAAGGTAAATATTTTTTAAGTGATAACAAATATAATTATAAGGAAATGAGTCTAAATTATTTAATTTATTTGTTGACTATTAATAATAAAACAATAATATTAATTAAATAATGTAACAAAATGAACCATCTCTAAGTCTAAGTCTAAGAACAGAGAATTTACCAATATTAATATTCAAATTAACTAGGACTAGGTTCAATATATAAAATATGTTATTAAGGTGCTTACACTATTTTAAATTAAATTTGAATGAATACCTAAATATCAAAATTGTAATTGTATTGGTGCTTGGTACTATTCATATTCATTTGACATAATTTTAATTGTATTGGTGCGTGGTCCTATTCATATTCATTTGATATAATTTTAATTGTATTGTTGCTTGGTCCTATTCATATTCATTTGACATAATTTTAATTGTATTGGTGCTTGGTCCTATTCATATTCATTTGACATAATTTTAATTGTATTGTTGCTTGGTCCTATTCATATTCATTTGACATAATTTTCATTGTCTTCTTACTCGTGAGTGACTTTTGTCTTATTTACATTAATACTATACTATATTATAAGCTGTGCTTTTCATTTTAAATTAGTCAATTTAAAACAATATTATTAAATCCTATTTACTATGTCTATTGTAGTATTAATTTTTACAATTATTAAATACTATGAACTGGATGTCGTTTTAAAAAAAACAAACCAAAATCGTAGATAAGAGTAAAAAATGTGATTTTGTTATTAATATACACTAAAATACATTAAAATTACATTTGTTAATTTAATGTAAATATCACATAAGCATTACCCATAATAGCAATGTATAAAATCAATTTTAAAAAAAGTATAATGTAAGATTGAATCATTATTATTTTTGTTTTATAAATGTCTATTTTTACATTAAATTTATCCATTAAGATGATTGTATAAGCACAACTAGATCATATGCTTTTACTTTTATTATTATTCTATATTTTCTTGAAATTGCATTGTAAATATGTAAAGAAAACTCGTACATATATTGCACACTCATAGAACAATACTATAATTTAATTTTACTTCTCATTTAGCTTATTTGCAACATTCTTAAACAATGTTTAGACAAAATTTATATCATTAAGATATTTGCCACATTTTTAAACAAAGTTTAGACAATATTTATTTCATTTAGATATTTGCAACATTCTTAAACAAAGTTTAGGAAATATTCATTTCATTAAGATATTTGCCACATTCTTAAACAAAGTTTAGACAATATTTATTTCATTTAGATATTTTCCACATTCTTAAACAATGTTTAGACAATATTTATTTCATTAAGATATTTGCCACATTCTTAAACAAAGTTTAGACAATATTTATTTCATTAAGATATTTTCCACATTCTTAAACAATGTTTAGACAATATTTATTTCATTAAGATATTTGCCACATTCTTAAACAATGTTTAGACAATATTTATTTAATTAAGATATTTGCCACATTCTTAAACACTGTTTAGACAATATTTATTTCATTAAGATATTTGCCACATTCTTAAACAATATTTTGTCACTTCTGCTCCATCTGACATCAATGTAAGTAAAACTTTGTTTTTTTGTATTTTCTTTTAAATTGAAGGAGGAGGGGCGGGGGATGGTTTCATCAACATAAATAAAACTAACATTTCTATAACTTTATATTTATCACTCAAAAGATATCTTTATAATAACATAGCTGGTATTATCTTGAATAATTAATCTAAGATATTGTCATACATTAAACACTAAAAGAAATTTCTTCCAATTGTATAATATGTGTATTTGTTTAAAAAAAGTGTTAACTCTTTTTTAAAATAACCTTTTAAATACATGTATATACATTTTTTATAAATTACACCTTCTCCAAATAGTTAAGAACCTTTTTGTAAATAAATTTAACTGTTATAGCTTTAATTAAATACATTTAATAAGTTTCAGAACTATTCTTATCTTATCTTATCTGTTTACAGACGCTCCTTCTATACAGAAGATTATTGCGTCCTATGTATATATCCTTCCTTTTGATAGAAATAAGACAAACTAATATTTTCCAAATACTAATCTAGACACAAGCATTATTTTATTGGAATACAAGAATAAATATAACAAATTTAAACATTTTTTAACATCATAGATTGTGTAATATTTTATCTCATTATTATAATACAATGTGCTCAATAAATACTACTATAATACTGTATTCTTTTATCTTATCTTAGCTAATCTGTTGCAAACACTTCTTGCATACAGAAGATTATTGCGTCCTACACTTACTATGGTTTTTGTTTAGGTCTGCATTCTTATTAGAATTATTTTTTCTGTAATGAATATAGAATTTTTATAAATATTAATCCACCAGAAATAAATTCAAAACCCTAAATTCTTTTAAATCTAATTATTTGTTTAAAGCATTAAATGTTTTTAATGCTGGTTTTAATAATTACACATGGATATAATCAAAGTTTACAATATTATTTTTCTATTTTCTTTTTTCAGCTTTTATTAAGACAGGAAAAAATGTATTCTCTGATTGAGATTATTTATTGTCTTATAGATATTAATTTATGTATTTTTTAAAAATCTGTATTCAATTCTTGCCTTCAAGTTGTCTAACTAAGTGACGATCTGTCATAAAGATGATAATTTTTATGGCGTGATCACAGTTTTAATACATAAATTTATCATTTATCTCTTTTTTGCTAATGTAAATTTATTATGGTTTGGTCTATTTGCTGTAATTATTTAATTTAAAAAAAATTTAAAACGTATATAACACGTTTTTTTCAAAATATTGTTTTTTCAACTAAAAGCCTTCAAATGATATTTTGTAACTTTTTAAAGTAAAATAATTTACTATCTACTTAAAGTACTTACCCCCATAATGATTGATCTAAGGTAAACAACTGGCTGATTGACTTATATCTGTCAGAGACAATAACTTGATCTAAGGTAAACAACTGGCTGATTGACTTATATCTGTCAGAGACAATAACTTGATCTAAATAAACTACTGGCTGAATGACTTATATCTGTCAGAGACAATAACCTTGTGATTCAGTATGAAATATTTGTTCAAGCCTAATAAAGAATTGTATTTAATATTTTCTTTTGTTAACTTTTAGTATTATATAATATTTTGAGATTTATATAATAACATCCATATTTTACAAAATAAAAATACATTGATATATTTTAATGATGTCGTTGTTATGTATGGCAACCGTCCGTCCTCATGGGACGATGACGTGTACTCCTGCTCTTCTGCCCCCCTCCCCTTTCTTCTGGCCCTTTTCTCTTCACTCAAAGCTATGAGGGATGCATCTGCGACATGAATGCCCTCACGCACCTTTGCCCGCCAGGAGGTGTGCTCCTCGGCAATGGTCTCCCACGTTTTATGGTATATCTGTGCCAATAACAGGTCTTTCTTGCAGACGTCATTGAAGCGCAAGCAGGGGCGACCTCTGTTTCTCATACCAGTTGCCAGCTCACGGTAAAGCAAGGCTCTAGGAATGCGCTCCGAGCTCATCCTGCGGACATGACCCAACAACCGCTGGCGCCTCTCACTTCAGAACCACTTGAATTTTATTACCCATATGCAATTACGTCACATACAGTTTACATCTGCAAACACTCATTACTGTAATATTAACCCCATGTTTCCCATTAACAGTGTTATGTCCTTATCATAAACATGTTATATTGTTTTTCAAAATATCTATGTCAACCTTTTTATTAGATACTAGCAAAATACCCTCGCTTTGCTGCGGAAATTAGGATTTCAGTTACCGTTGAGAATACGCGTAACACAGATTCAAAAAACCAATTGATTATTTTTTGATAATGATGGATATACTACATTTATTAACTTCATCGCCTTGTCTGTCTGTCCGTCATGGTCAAGAAGAAAAAAAAGAAAAGTAAAAAAATCACTTCAAGTTATACTATCGAGGTGATAATTTTATGAATTTTACACATCTTACTATCGCCGGAGGGTACTCAACAAATTTCCAAAAGTTTCATGCTTCTACCCACACGGAAGATAAAGAATTAGTGTTGAATCAGATTTATATAGATATCATATAAGGAAGAAAAGCGTTTTTCGGCCCCAGCCCCCAAGAGTGTGAATTTTAAAATTCTTTTACGCCAATTTTCGTCGCGAGAGGATACTCAACAACTTCCCAAAGTTTCATGCTTCTACCTACACAAGAAATTGGAGAATTAGTGATTAGTCTGTTTTTTTTTATATAAGAAAAAAGCTACATTTGGGCACCCTGGCCCCCATTAAGTGATAATTTAAATTATGTTTTGGCTTGTTACCATAGCGGAAGTGCATTTATCAACTACTCAGAGTTTCAAACTTCTAACTACATGGGAAATATGAGAATGTGTGATTTTCTGTTTTTATATAGCTCATATTAGGAAAAAACTTCATTTGGGCCCCTGGCCCCCAGGAAGTGATAATTTACATATTTGTTCTCCCGTTACCATCGCGGGTTTGTACTCAACAACTTTCCCAAAGTTTCATGCTTCTGCCTGCTGGGGAAATAGGAGAATTGGTGATTTTCATATTTTACTAGCAGACCTGTCGTGCGTAGCAACGATCTCAGTAAAATGGAATACATATATAGATAAAAAAAAAGAAATTAGTTTAAGGGTCACCGGGCCCATCAGTTTAACATATGACGTTCGAAAATATGTTCATCATTTTCATTACAAATGTATAAATATATTTATCTATATTGCTCAATATCGTGTAAAATAATTGAATAAGGAATAAAATATACTAAAAACTTTAGTAAAAACACATTTAGGGGCCCCAAGTCCCGAGGAAATGGACATTAGGAGTTCAGTGCCCTATAATAATTTAAATAGGCTCTTTAAGTTTTTAAATACCAAGTTTGTTCAAAATCCAGTTATTTTCTCAGTATCTAACAGTATCTAACAATTAAACTAATTTATATTTAGCTAATATCAGAAAAAAAAACATAGTGGCCCCAGCCCATTTGTTTCAAGATGTACAGTTTGAAAACCTGTTCATTTAAATTCAGTTTCATCATGGATATATTTATTCTTAAGATCGTTAAAAATAGAATGGCAAATAATATCTCAACCATATACGAAAAAAAGAAATATTTGGGCCCCCGGCCCAATAGATAGAAGATATAAATTTCAACATTCGGTTAATTTTAATTCAGTTTCATCATTGATATATTTCTCAAGATCGTTAAAAATAGAATGGCAAATAATATCTCAAACATATACGAAAAAAAGACATTTTGGGGCCCACCCAGCCCTGAACGATTGAATATTAGACGTCCAGTGCTTTTTTATTGTAATATGGGCTACAAAGTTTTTATACACAAAGTTTGGTTAAGATCTAACCATTTATTTAGTAGCTATCACATAAACTAATTTTATATAGCTCATATAAGCAAAAAATGACATTAAGGGCCCCAGGGCCCAATTATTGCAAGATGTCCAGTTCAAAACACCAGTTTATTTCAATCCATTTCATAGCGGATATATTTCTCTATATTTATCTAGATCTTTAATACTTCAATGGGGAATAAAATCGTAAACGTATATGAAAAAAGACAATTTTGGGCCCCCAGCCCCTGAAGAAATGGAAATTAGGAAATAAGTGCCCTATAGTATTTCAATATTGGCTACCAAGTTGTTAAATACAAAGTTTGGTTAAGATACATCAATATACCTAATAGCTAACGCTTAAAGTAATTTTTATATAGCTCATATCAGACAAAAATCATATTATGGGCCCCCGGTGCCCCATGTGTGTTAAATATTGCAAAAAAAAGTTGCAGTTACCATCCCAGGAGCGTACTCAAAAGTCTCCAAAAGTTTCATGGCGATCGGATGAATGGTTTAGTCAGCTATAAAGGACATACATACATACATACATACTTTGATTTATATATATATATATAGATATAGGCCATATTAGGAAAAAAAGCGTTTTGGGGTACCCCCGGCCCCCAAGAGTGTGAATTTTAAAATTCTTTTACGCCAATTTTCATCGCGAGAGGACACTCAACAACTTCCCAAAGTTTCATGCTTCTACCTACACGGGAAGTTGGAGAATTAGTGATGAGTCTAGTGAGTGAGTGAGGGAGCTTTGCCTTTTATTAGTATAGAAAACAATGCATTTTTCTTTTTTTTTGTGATATAAAATTAAAATTTTAAATATAATTCATTTACGATATACATACGGTTGACAAATGTATTTGAAAAAGATTTATTTTACTAGATTGAAATAAGAAATTAGCATAATATTTGATAAAAAAAAGGATATTAAAGAATAATATTATAAAAGTTTAACATGTATTCACATGAAAAATCTTGACAATAATCAATGTATTAACTGGTTATAAGTTCTTTAAGAAGAAATTGTTGGAACTGATACTGAATTAGAGTGAGAGAGATGAAATATGGTTTTATTTATTATAACAACAAGATATGAAATTATTGGAACTGATACTGAATTAGAGTGAGAGAGATGAAATATGGTTTTCTTTATTATAATAACAAGATATGACATTATTGGAACTGATACTGAATGAGAATGAGAGACATGAAATATGATTTTCTTTATTTTGACAACAAGATATGAAATTATATTAAAAGAACCTATTGTATACAGTTATTATACTAAATGGTACCAAACATTGTATTAAATAGCTTCAACATTGATTTAACATAAAAGATGTTATGCTATATTGTAAGAAATTTTTACAAAAACAATAAAATAAAAATAATAAAAAATACAACAAATTCATGGGATATATGATAAGTTATCGTAAGTTTCAAATGTGTGAAAGCAATGGTGTGCTTGTATTGTTTATATCAATGGTGTGCTTGTATTGTTTATATCAATGGTGTGCTTGTATTGTTTATATCAATGGTGTGCTTGTATTGTTTATATCAATGGTGTGCTTGTATTGTTTATATCAATGGTGTGCTTGTATTGTTTATATCAATGGTGTGCTTGTATTGTTTATATCAATGGTGTGCTTGTATTGTTTATATCAATGGTGTGCTTGTATTGTTTATATCAATGGTGTGCTTGTATTGTTTATATCAATGGTGTGCTTGTATTGTTTATATCAATGGTGTGCTTGTATTGTTTATATACAGTATTTAAAATAATTTAATCATATTTATTTAATTAAAAATACCTAAAACATTTTTGCTTCATTGTAATGGAACTACAAATATATACATTTATCTGTATATTTATGTATAAAGATAGTTGTATGTATTTCGTAAGTGATAAAACGAGAGAAAATAAACTATAAAAAACAGTAGCAGTGGGATTTCAATTACACTAATTTAACATTCTATCTGTACGTATTATTTGAATGCTTAAAACAAAGTTTTTCTTGTTGACTCCTTAAGGCTAATCCTGCTATGATTATTACATTTATTGAACTTGACATATACGTTATCTATAAAAGATTCAATGAATAAAACCATTTATTACCTTTAAAACTTGTATTTTCTTTAGAAATATGTTTGCTCATTGAGGCTGTGTGCAAGCTGTGAGCAATGTTCAGACTGTTTGAAGTCACATGACACGTTTATATCCTGTATGGCTTCCACGTCAGGAGTTTCAAGTGCTACGTAATGCTGACGTGGTTATTTGTTCTATGAATAGTTTCTTAAGTAAAATAAATTTTCATTTTTTTTCTAAAACTAATGTATGACTCGCTTGTTTTATAATAGGATTTGTTCATTAATTAAGAAATTAAGCAGTATGTAAAATGATGTTTATTTCCATGTACACTATCCTCGAATATTTCCTTGGCCAAATGAATTGTAGGTAACTTGGTTTGAAAGGTTGTGTACTATATATATCCAGAAACTGTGTCTTGCGCACTCGTCTGGCGTACAGATGTACACGGGTTCGAATCCCCATGAAAGCAGGGATTTATTTTCGGGATCAACGGTAACTCTGGATTCCACCCAGCTCAGAATGTATACCTGACACTATTTAGGGAAAAAGAGGCAACTGGGTAATGGGTGGAACCCTCATAGCCGTGGACCGTAAACGCTACGTCACATGCCAACAGATCGGCATAATCTTTGGACGCAACATCCTTCTGTATAGTATGAGTTTCTGTATACAGAAAACAAGAGTGTAACTTTTTGATACACTACGTCAGTTCTTCTCAAGGTTATGGTCAGTGGACCGGTGCGTGTCCGTAGGCCATCCAATGCTGGTCCGCATAAGTTACCAAGAAAGGACATTTCGCTACCACGTCGGTACAGGGAAAATACTTCACCGGTCCCTGGTTCAATTGAAAAATTCCTGTCGGTCCGCAATACTAAAAAGCTTGAGAAGCACTGCAATACGTAATTGATGAAAACATTTAAAAGTAGTTTGTACAAAATGGTATGTTTGAAAAGCCTTTTCGACATGTAAGTGTTACATTCTGGTATGCTCTTCTGTTGAATACTATGTTTTGTCCATGTTTGTTGACTTTGTATATTGGTCCAAATTTAAACCGAAATCGCTTTAAAAAAATGCAGTCCGATCTAATTTTTTTTTGTCCATGGACACTGTAAAATTTTAATATTGAACAAAGAACAAAAATAATAATATTATAAACAATCGTATAGCGTAGTACTTCAATTAGCAATTGTGATCATAGCGCTTTATATACAATAAACATAAGAGATATATTCATACTGCATTAATGAAACCAAATATAAAATATTAATATTTAACTTAATCAAAAGATAAAGACATCGATGGTATACATTAGCTACGTTTATCTATCATTGAAATGTTGGATAATTCATCTTGAGAGTAAAGTTAAGTAAAATGTGTTTGAGTTTAAACATGACGTCATCAAAATTAGAAACAATTTATATGTGAAGCGATTATGAGAATTCCATTAATTTGTAGCAGCAAAAGAGCAAACCATTTACCGAATGATCTGGCGCACAACGTAAAAGCAGAAAAAAATGTGTCCCTTATGAAGAATGTAGCAGACTAAATTGTGAGTTTACAAATAGAAGTTCAGTAAGATAAGAAATGTTTCAGTCAGAAAAGAAGTTTTGGCATAGAACGGACGATTAGCAATCAAGCTATCTTGTAAAGGGCGCCAATGAAGTGAATTAATTATCGAAGTGGCATCCTCGCGTTTTTTCGTTTGAGTGCTGAAGTTTTGACGTTTTATTTTCAATAATTTAATTTGTGAATATTATTAAAAGTATTCTGTATAATATTTTAAAAGACAAGAAAGTTTAAATAATAAAGACAAAAGAAAACACGAATGTAGACAATTGTAGACTTAGTGACGTATACCGATGGCAGATATAGTTATTTATAAATTATGTTTTCAGAATTGAAAAATAATTATACTTACGCTTCCAAGAAGATGATGTGAGCTAAGCTGTATGTCGGAACAAACCACTTGAATAAACTTGAGAAGGGACAAAGTAGAGATTTGTTTAATAACACAGGACAGGAGTGGTTCAGTGTGGTCATCATTCAACTATGACCATGGACGGCGTTAACAATTGCTGGGTCCTACACGGCTTAGTATTTGAACCGGATTACTCTGGGCCCAGTCTGACCTATACTCTGGGTAGTGATAAGGATAATAAGTGAAAATTAAGATAAGTGGGGCCTATAAAAGTGCGAGGCTTAACTTGACCGCATACGTTGCAGTGGCCTAAGGTCGGACCTGATAACATCTCACTGAGAGTCGAAGTTATTTACCTTAAAATTCATGAACATATAGATTAACAGTGAACCTGACTTTGTGTGTTGATAAATTATATCTATATTTAGAACTTTCATTCCTGATCAAACAAGATGACGTAGCAGAATTTAAAATAGGAACTCATAAAGAACGGGATCCTATTAGGAATAGGATCCTATATAAACAAATGCTACAAGCTTGACAACAACAGAACCTGATTTCTTGAGGAAATGGAGTCTTATCAGGGAATGGGATTGAAACCAGAATGGGATCCCACTAAGCAATGGGATCATCCTGGGATACATTATCCAACCTATGTATAAAACGTGATTGGGGAAAGGGATTTGGCCAAAAAATGTTGACCTTATTATTGCAATGGGATTCGATTCTGGGAACTGAATCCCCCTCCTCCCCCCTAAATATGGACATATAACGTGGTATGGGATTAATGCTTGAATGTGATCACATTGAAGAATGAAACCGTGATGTTGGAAGGGATTCGAATAAAAACGGGACCATATAAGTCACAGAGTCGTACTGGACAATGAAATAAAAATTAAAAAAAACGGAAAGTGATTCAGCTATGCAATATATTAATACTGGGACAAGTGGTTTCATTGTATTAAAGGATGACGTCGGGAAAAGAGATTACACATCTAAAGGGGTCCAATTATGCAGCATTACAATCGGGTGTGTAATATCAACGAATTATTGAATTATACAAGGAAAAAGGGATTAAACGCGAATATGATCCAATTATGCAACGCGCTAATAATCGGGTATGTTATCCTAACGAAAAATGGAATCATATAGCAGAAAGTTTTTCAACAACGGACGGGATCTCATGATGGGTTGGGTACGAAATGGGATTCACATAATAGGTCCGGATTAACCCGGATATATTAGCTAGTTATTTTAATAAAATAGAAGGATGTAATGGTGTCATATTATATACAAACTATGTCGACTGTTGTCTCTATTAACCAGGGTATATTAGCTAGTTATTTTAATAAAATAGAAGGAGGTAATGGTGTCATATTATATACATACTATGTCGACTGTTGCCTCTATTATGTATGTAATGTATGTAGTCAGGATAAGTATTTATTTAAAAAATAGAATATGTGTAACCATATAGACTTTAGTGGTCGCCACATCCTATGTAATAAAAATCAATTGTCTGTGAAGTCAGCGAAAGCGATTGGTCCCTCAAACTCCTACAGCCAATTACTATAGCGGAGAAAAATTAAATCTAATTTTGATTTTGAACAAATTTACGCGGATGTTCAAAACAAGTTATTTTTGGTGCACTAATTTTGTGATAATTCAGTACTGTGCTCCCATCTTGACGTGTGTCACTCCTTGTAAATCACTACTGTTACTCATAGACAACATGCCACCGAAACTACTTCCTTGGATGAGTTTCGTTGCTCGTCAATATCATATTGTTCTAATGTAACTCCTTTCTATTCTAAATACGGTGGCCAACACATCGACATTATATCTGCTTTCATTTCCATCTTAGTTATTCTACATACGGTGGCCAACACATCGACATTATATCTGCTTTCATTTCCATCTTAGTTATTCTACATACGGTGGCCAACACATCGACATTATATCTGCTTTCATTTCCATCTTAGTTATTCTACATACGGTGGCCAACACATCGACATTATATCTGCTTTCATTTCCATCTTAGTTATTCTACATACGGTGGCCAACACATCGACATTATATCTGCTTTTCATTTCCATCTTAGTTATTCTAAATACGGTGGCCAACACATCGACATTATATCTGCTTTCATTTCCATCTTAGTTATTCTAAATACGGTGGCCAACACATCGACATTATATCTGCTTTCATTTCCATCTTAGTTATTCTAAATACGGTGGCCAACACATCGACATTATATCTGCTTTCATTTCCATCTTAGTTATTCTAAATACGGTGGCCAACACATCGACATTATATCTGCTTTCATTTCCATCTTAGTTATTCTAAATACGGTGGCCAACACATCGACATTATATCTGCTTTCATTTCCATCTTAGTTATTCTAAATACGGTGGCCAACACATCGACATTATATCTGCTTTCATTTCCATCTTAGTTATTCTAAATACGGTGGCCAACACATCGACATTATATCTGCTTTCATTTCCATCTTAGTTATTCTAAATACGGTGGCCAACACATCGACATTATATCTGCTTTCATTTCCATCTTAGTTATTCTAAATACGGTGGCCAACACATCGACATTATATCTGCTTTCATTTCCATCTTAGTTATTCTAAATACGGTGGCCAACACATCGACATTATATCTGCTTTCATTTCCATCTTAGTTATTCTAAATACGGTGGCCAACACATCGACATTATATCTGCTTTCATTTCCATCTTAGTTATTCTAAATACGGTGGCCAACACATCGACATTATATCTGCTTTCATTTGCCATCTTAGTTGTTCTAAATACGGTGGCCAACACATCGACATTATATCTGCTTTCATTGCCATCTTAGTTGTTCTAAATACGGTGGCCAACACATCGACATTATATCTGATTTCATTTCCATCTTAGTTATTCTACAACTACAACCGAGCCCACTGGCGCTCTACGATATGGAATGGCGCAGCTGTCTGTGAAGCTAATAGACAACAGGCTGCAAAGTTAAAACGCCAAGCCAGAAAGGAACGTAACCAAAACCCACCTGAAGGGACCGCTTCTATCTCTTGTCCGACATGCGGACGCCTCTTCGTGCAAAAATAGGGTTAATAAGCCACCAGAGAACAATTGTGGCGTCCCAGCAAATATGATGAGAGTGGTCATCGACGATCACGACGGACGAACAACAACAACAACAACAGTTGTTCTACATACGGTGGCCAACACATCGATATTACATCTGATTTCATTGACATCTTAGTTATTATACGACGGTGGCCGCCAACACAAGGATATTACATCTGCTTTCATTGACATCTTAGTTATTCTACATTATTTCAGCTAGAACCAAGCTTTATTATTGTTATTTCTTTTCTCCATCATTATTAAAATCATATTTTCATCTTCATAGCCAGTATTTATCCTGTTTGGTCATAATCTTTTTCGAAAAACCATCCACTTACACATTAACGTGATGTGTTCATGACTATGTTTGTGCATGGTCAGATTCACCAATATTCTCCCTTACTAGCAAAGCCTATTGCCAAGACTTCACAAAGCCTATTGCTAAGACTTCACAAAGCCTATAGCCAAAACTTCACAAAGCCTATTGCCAAGACTTCACAAAGCCTATTGCCAAGACTTCACAAAGCCTATTGCCAAGACTTCACAAAGCCTATTGCCAAGACTTCACAAAGCCTATTGCCAAGACTTCACAAAGCCTATTGCCCAGACTTCACAAAGCCTATTGCCAAGACTTCACAAAGTCTATTGCCAAGACTTCACAAATCATATTGCCAAGACTTCACAAAGCCTATTGCCAAGACTTCACAAAGCATATTGCCAAGACTTCACAAAGCCTATTGCTAAGACTTCACAAAGTCCACAGATGTGTCTGATAACGACTAGCGGCACCTAATTTCCTGGCGTCAAGAGTTTCAAATGTTTTTACATTACAGTTTCCTTTCCTTGCACTTGACCCTTGTGACGATGACAAACACTTCATGAACAATGGTAGCGAAGTCATATTGTGTACATGATTGCTGCTCATCTTTGCTGGTCACTAGGACTTAGTTCTAACGTCAAAGTCAATTACAAAACTAAGAGTAAATGATCATCTATATAAGCAAAACTAACGTCCCGCAGGTCACATCTCGCATTGAATACAATTATTGTTTTTATGTGTTATCTTGATCACTGTAAAAGTATTTCAGGGAGAAGAGATACATTTGAACATACATTTTGTAATAGCAGTATCATATCATATTTGAATTTAAAGCACATTTATACATACATTTTTAATAGCAGTAATACATTATATTGACATCTAAAGCACAAATACATACATTTTGTAATAGCTGTAACATATCATATTTGAATTTAAAGCACAAATACATACATTTTGTAATATCAGTAATACATTATATTGGCATTTAAAGCACATATACATACATTTTTAATGGCAGTAATACATTATATTGGCATTTAAAACACATTTACATACATTTTGTAATAGCAGTAATACATTATATTGGCATTTAAAGCATATATACATACATTTTGTAAAGCAGTAATACATTATATTGGCATTTAAAGTACATATACATACATTTTGTAATAGCAGTAATACATTATATTGGCATTTAAAACACATTTACATACATTTTGTAATAGCAGTAATACATTATATTGGCATTTAAAGTACATATACATACATTTTGTAATAGCAGTAATACATTATATTGGCATTTAAAGCACATATATACATACATTTTGTAATAGCAGTAATACATTATATTGGCATTTAAAGCACATATATACATACATTTTGTAATAGCAGTCATACTTTCTATTTGCATTTAAAGCACATATAAATACACGTTTCTGAAATACCTTGGATCACAAAGATATTCTTAGATTGGAGGTTTAAGTGAAATACCTGGGATCACAAAGTTAGTCTTAGATTGGAGGCTTAAGTACGCAAAACTTATATTATCACTGTTTTTAAAAATAAATACAATATATTAAAAATCATTGACTTTAGGCAATATGAAATATAGTTACAATAAATTAGATGTCATAGAGTAATAATATACAAATCTGAAATGTATAGGACATTGGATTGTAATCTTTCGTTTCATTATTGAAAACAAAAAAAAATATTTAAAAGCAACATTTCCACACAGAAAAATATTAAATAAACATAAAACAAAAATTTTCGCTAATATCCCTACTCAACGAAAGAACTTGCAAAAACTTTTTAAAAAAGTGACGTGGAATATAAAAGAAAATATTATTTTATAAAAACACAAACAAACAAACAAGAAACCAGACAATCTTAGATGTGGTTATATTTTTCGAGGTCCAATATTATTTTAGTTTAAAAACAGTATAAAGCACTGAAAATTTTAAAATTCTACTGAAGAAACATAAGTCTAAAAATAAACCGTGCATTTTCCATAGATTCGTATGTATTTAATAGTTTAGAGAAAAAGCAAAGGTTGCAAAATTCAAATCCAGCGGTTCTCATACTTTTTTTTTACTTGCATTCAATTTAAATATTTATTTAGGTTACGTAATTAAGTAATTATTAATTTTTACTTTCAACAATTTACCAATTATTTTTAATTAAAAATAAGTGCCAACTCGAACTAAATAACAGTTTTATGTAATTTAATCGTGATATCACATATATAATTAAAACACATATTGATATAACGAAATTATTTACGTAGTAATGTTATTTAGTATAACAAATACAATTTATTTTAATTAAATATTTCATGTTGTAAAAATGTTTCATTATCAAGTGATAGAAATTATTTTATCAATATATTACGTCATTAGACTTCTGATGTAGTGAACACGTTTGAGATTCACTGAAGCTACCAACCATTTTCAAATCAAAATATTATATGAGAACTGTACAACGTGACACAATGCAGATGTTTCCTGTACCACAAGTAGAGTTTAGAGGCACATTTACTGTACCACAAGTAGAGTTTGGAGTCACATTTACTGTACCACAAGTAGAGTTTGGAGGCACATTTTACTGTACCACAAGTAGAGTTTGGAGGCACATTTACTGTACCACAAGTAGAGTTTGGAGGCACATTTACTGTACCACAAGTAGAGTTTGGAGGCACATTTACTGTACCACAAGTAGAGTTTGGAGGCACATTTACTGTACCACAAGTAGAGTTTGGAGGCACATTTACTGTACCACAAGTAGAGTTTGGAGGCACATTTACTGTACCACAAGTAGAGTTTGGAGGCACATTTACTGTACCACAAGTAGAGTTTGGAGGCACATTTACTGTACCACAAGTAGAGTTTGGAGGCACATTTACTGTACCACAAGTAGAGTTTGGAGGCACATTTACTGTACCACAAGTAGAGTTTGGAGGTACATTTACTGAAGAATAAATGATCTTGTATACAACATAAGCAATGCTCACGGCCCGCGGGTAACATCCAGCCTTGAACACAATTATTTTATTTATGAGTCATCTTGATCACTGTACAATTATTTCAGGCATAATAAATAAATTTGAACATTCATTTTGTTACAGAATTATTAAATTATTGTTGCATTTAAATCATATATACATACGCGTTTTCCAACATGGTATAATATTAAGAGATCTCTTACCTAAATGAGAATATAAACAAATTAAAACTATGTAGTTATGGGAATGCTCCTCCTTACACTGTCTGGCTACACTCAGTTGTTCATTTAGGTTTGGCGTCTGGGATATGAAAATAACATAGTCAGTAAAATGTTAATAATAATTTATTTCAAAGTAATGAATTGAGTTGGAAGTAATGTAGTGTATTCAAAGTAATGTAGTGAGTTGAACATAATGAAACGAGTTTAAGATATTGTAGTTGTTAAAAATAATGTATGTGAGTTAAAGTAATATATTGAGTTAATATAATATAGTGAGTTGAAAGTACAATAATCGGGTATATGAAATAAGTATAAATACATTTAACAATAATGGGGTATATGAAATAAGTATAAATACCTTTAACAATAATCGGGTATATTAAATAAGTATAAATACCTTTAACGAACATATCTAGTTGTCACCTTGGCAAAAATCAAACTAGTCAGTCTTGTAGATGAAATAATGCACTTTTGTAGGAAATATTTTTAAAAATATAATTTTCAAAATTGTTTTCGATCGAGACCTCTTACTTTTATCCTGTGTCATTGTTTATTTGTTTTTCCCTGTCTTTTTAACCTTACGTAACCATTTTTGTTTTTGGCGGCTGGATTGCTTCATAACCCTGGGGGGGGGGCTGGGAGAGGGGGAAAAGTCTGGTCACCGATTCGCTTGACCGAGCTCAGCGTGACACGTAAAATGAAAACAAAAGCACGCGGTACTTCGATGGGTTGCCTCAACGCGTCAACTCAAACTTTCACGTGGAAAAAAAAATAACAAACAGTAAAATTGAATTACATACCTCATGTAAAGATAAACTAAAAATGCATTAATTTAATTACGGTACGTTCGATCGATCTGAAATTTTGATACGATGCATTGTTAGGTGAGACGGGTCCGTGTGCCAAATTTCAGCTCGATCGGATCACGGCAATGGAGTCATTTTCGACTTTTGTTTTTCCGCCCGCCCGCCCGCCCGCCCAAGACACAGATGACGACAGAGAGACGCCGGCGAAGTTAATATAAGGGATTTAAAAAAACAAACCCGTTAAAACAAAGTTTTCTACTATAAATCCCTTATATATGAGACATAACTAACAGTATTGATTATTTTCAAACATTTACAGACTGACAACGAGAGATGTCCCTTGTCTTTAATAGATGTGGGTGGGATGTGAGGGGGTGTCGGCACGACGGTCGGCGTCAACTCAAACTCACGTGGAAGTGGAAGAAAAAAACAATAACAAACAGTGAATTTGAATTACATACCTCATATAAGGATAAACTAAAAATGCATTAATTTAATTACGGTACGATCGATCGATCTGAAATTTTGATACGATGCATTGTTAGGTGAGTCGGGTCGGTGTGCCAAATTTCAGCTCGATCGGATAACTGGAAGTGGGTCATTTTCGACGTTTCTTTTTCCGCCCGCCCGCCCAAGACAGATATGATGAGATGACCGGCGGTGAAGTTAATATAAGGGATTTAAAAAGAAGGCGTCACTTTTTGACAGTGTTATATTGTTATTTTAGGCGAAATACTTCGTTCATAATGTATTTAACTTCCTTGTAAAGTCAAGGTTTCTCAAAGCTTTATAAGAAGTTAAGTCGTAGATTTATTATGTGGTCACATTTATAAGAAGTTAAGTCGTAGATTTATTATGTGGTAACATTTATAAGAAGTTAAGTCGTAGATTTATTATGTGGTCACATTCCTTTTGGGTGTCAAGATTTCCATTTCAAATAAGTTGTTATGTGTATTTGATGTTGTTGTTTTGTCATGAGACAGTTGAGAAACACGTCTAAGAAAACATGGAGAAGAATAAGAGTCTACGCCTTAAAGGGCATGTATAGCCTCGAGCTACTGATTGCAATGTGTTCTCAATGTGTTAAGCCTTAAAGGACATGTATAGCCCCGAGCTACTGATTGCAATGTGTTCTCAATGTGTTAAGCTTTAAAGGACATGTATAGCCCCGAGCTACTGATTGCAATGTGTTCTCAATGTGTTAAGCTTTAAAGGACATGTATAGCCCCGAGCTACTGATTGCAATGTGTTCTCAATGTGTTAAGCTTTAAAGGACATGTATAACCCCGAGGTACTGATTGAAAGATGTTCTGAATGTGTTAAGCTTATTGTCTTATTGTCTTATTGTTGTTTTTGTGCCTGGGTGTCCCCAATCAACTTTTGGTGGAGCTTTTCGTCCCTGCAGACCTTTGACCTTTGACTTGCTGTCTCGGAGGACTTTGTTGCTTTGTTGGGGAAGATTATTAACATTTACCACTGACAGTGTCAGCCATCTTTATTGATGTTAGATCATCTCTCTTGACGGTTAAAGGCATGGCCAGTAGCACGCCCGTGATAAAACAATAATGGGCGATCTGTGTTGTTACACACAGGCCATCGTCTGCTGTTCATGATCACTGCCATGTGGACTCACTTAAATCGTATTTCTTGTCTAGCCTTGAAGAGCTGTTAATGAGACGTTTTGCCAGAAGCGTATATGTCATGTGGATGAAAAAAAGCATAGACACATTTCCAAAGTTTGAGCTCAGTTATCTTGAGCCCAGGGCCAGCTCGTTATTTGGCATTGGCATACTCGGAGGAGGTCAATGGGGTTAGTTGTGAGGGGGGGGCACCATGACCTACCGAATTGGATGACACCCACCCTAGTGACGCCGCTGTTAACACATAAGTTTGTACTAGTATCACTCAAATACAACGTACGATAAGTTCTTTCTGTATTAAAATAAATATTTAATTAATTTTGTAATAATAATCGACAAACATACTGTAACTTTTTAATAGATGAGAAAGTCAGAGAAAGCAAACCTTGACATTTTAAAGTTCTTTATTTTAGATTTACATCTGGCAAAGTACATCATCAAAGTTAATTTTACGCAAAATGTCTGTCTCAATCATCAGCAAAGATAAGGGATAAAGCCTTTCTTATTTCATTATCGATCTTCTTAGATTTTGTGTACGTTTCAACTGAGAAAAAGAGCACTCAGTTAAAACGTTCGTAAACATTAATGCTAAAAATATGCGCACGTCCATTTCTACATTGGAAAAGCAAACTGGATGTTGTCTCTATTACTTTGTATAATTCTGCATAACTCAACGCGTTGTTTTCAGATTTTGATGAACGAAATTTTGTGGCGAACATATGAGTGTAAATTTTGTAGTTCAGTATATAAATTATTTTTCAGATCTTCAGGATAAGCATTTATTAATCCTATATAACACTGAGATGTTTGTGGTACATTAACCAGACAAGAAAATCTAACTGCTATATAATTATATACCAATCCTCATCTACTCATCTCTGTCTCAAGTTTGTCAACAATGGCGTAAAAAGCAAATATACGAAATTTGTCTCTGGCTTTCAGAGATACCTCAGGAGCATCACCATCAAATGACCACTGTCTTTCATTCAAGTGATCTGCTAGTGAAGAATACAAATCAGCACACGTTTTCAAGTTCACGTGCTCATTTTGTAGAGCTTGACTGAATCTTTGAAAATGTAACACTTCTTCCCAAAAGACAAACGTGAGAGCAAATTATAATTAGTGTATCTTCGTTTCAATTTTTGTCTGCTTCTCTTCTGGTGTTCCTCTTCTATGACAGGTCTTATTGTAAAAACTCTAAGGCTTCTATAATCTGAGGCTGATACTTTAGAATAGCTTTAGTTCCAACAGCATGTGCTTCCCATCTGGTATCGGAAAGAGAATTTACCAGCGTTCAATCCACAAAGCATCCTTTCAGAATCTTCCATCTGTTGGTTGAAGCTGAGAAAAAAGTATCGATCAGTTTCACTGTATGGAAGAAGTTTACTGCCTCTAAACAAGAGTCAACGGCGCTTTTGCCAAACAAAGATTTAGTGAATGGGTAGCACAAGGTATGCAGATAGAAAACTAATTTTCCTCTAGAGTTTTGTTCTACATGCCCTTGTAATACCAAGACATATTAGCTGCGTTATCCGGGACTGACCTCTGCATTTCGTAAAATCAATATTGAAAACTTCACGTAAGTATTGCAACTCTTGCTTAGCCATACCTTTACCGGTGTGACTTTGCAGCACCAAGAAAGTCAAAAAAGCGCTCAATGGGCTCTCCATCTACCACATATCGAAGAACAACGCTTAACTGATCTATAAATAAAATATCGGGTATTGATAAGCTGAAATAACCGGAAGACTTTACTTCATCTATAATTACTTGATGGACTTTTGGGGACATAATTTTAATCAGTTCTTCACATATAGTTTGGGATACATAAGAAGGATTTCCTTTTCCAGAATTTCCTTATTTCGCAATGTGTGATGCTAAAAATCGATTAAAATGACTGACCAACTCCAGCAACCCTAGAAACATTCAATTTTGTAAAGATCCAAATTTTTCATTTCTCCCTTTAAAAGAGATTTCAGGGGTGGATTAAGATTGCACGGGGCCCCTAGCTGCAATTCCATCTGGGGCCCTGTCCAGCCACTTTATTATTACAATTTAATAAGTTTAAGGTCGCTTAATTTAGTCTTAAATCATTGGGGGCCCTTGGCTTTAACCCAATCAGCCTTCCATTTAATCTGCACCTGTGCGATTAAATATTACATTTGCGATTTGCTAATTTCATGTCGATTATGGATAATATAAACATTTTCTTGAGGACTTGTAGGGCCCCCCAAACGCTTGGTTCCCAAGGCACGTGCCGTGTTTGCCTATAGGTTAATCCAGGGTTGCTTGAGCCTATGACAAGAGTGACACTGCAACTATGCTGGAGACGATCCATTTTTCAAAGAGAACTGTATCGACAGAGAGGCGATGTGGTGGGGTGATCTCGATATGTCTTACTACTTGAAGAAAGAATATATAGTAGCTCATGATGTCTGGAAAATAAGTTTCATTCATTAGTCTGCAGTTTTTAATATTTTAGTTTGTGTCTAAAATTTTAACTAAATTAGAGGAACATAAATCACTCTTTTTTAAATTGTTTTTTTTAAAGTTTATAATTATTTTTTTTAAGTTTTCATAACTATTTATGAATTTAAAATAATATTAAAAGACTTAAATAGTTTAAAGTATATGCTGCTTGGTTAATGATAGTTTCTTAATCTTATTCAAAGAAATATGCATAGATAATATTACCGTCATTATTGGTAGCATTTTAAAAAGTTATAACATAGAATTGTATAAATACAAGTTGCCAAAGAATGCAAAACTATAACATTTTAAAGTTGAATTTTCCAATATGGTAAACGTATAAGTAGAAAGAACTATCGGAACACATAACACCGGCCAAAATTTAGGCTAAAAAATCAGTGGCGTAGCTAGAGGAAAATCAAGTAAATCTGCAGCTATTTTAAAAACATATGTCACAATTCTGAGATGACGTCAAACTTTGTGTTCTTGACATTATATCTGCTTACATTTCTGCTCATACATCCCTAGATGTGTCAAACAATAAATAGTACTAAAGTTTTTTAAAAAATGCGTGACTGTTAAAGTTCTTCTGCTTTGAGTGATTATTTTGTCTTTTGTGGAAAGAGTTTTAGGCCCGAATTTATTGTCGGTAATTATTTTATAGATAGACGAGAATTAAAGTTAATCAGGAGGAACATATTTTCTCCCCCCACTGGATTTATCTTAAAACAAATTCAGATGGAGGAAGACTTTGTGTGGGGGAGGATTTATTTTTCAAATCAGAAATACTGGGATCACAAAGATAGTCTTAGATTGGAGTCTTTAGTACTCGACACTAATATTATCATTGTTTTTAAAAATAAATACAATATATTACAAATCATTGACTGTAGGCAGGATATTCAGCAATATGAAATATAGTTACAATAAACTAGATGTCATAGAGTAATAATGTAAAAACTGAAATGTATAGGACATTAGATTGTAATCTTTCGTTTTATTATTAAAAACATACACAAATATTTAAAGCAGCAATTACAAAAAATAATAAATAAATAAACATAAAACAAAATATATTTCGGCTAATATCCTTACTCAACGAAAGACCTTGCAAAAACTAAAAAAAAGTGACGTGGAATATAAAAGAAAGTTATATGTTATAAAAAGCCCAAACAAACAAACAAGAAACCAGACAAACTTAGATGTGGTTTTATTTTTCGAAGTCCAATATTATTTTAGTTTAAAAACAGTATAAAACACTGAACATTTTAAAATTCTACTAAAGAAAAATAAGGCTAAAAATAAACCGTAAATTTTCCATGAATTCATCATGTATTTAACAGTTAGAGTAAGAGGGATCTTCTTCTCTTATCTTATCTATACAGACGCCCCTTCTATGCAGAAGATAATTGCGTCCACAAACCATGACATATCTTCTTATCTTATCTTATATTATCTCATCTATACAGACGCCCCTTCTATGCAGAAGATAATTGCGTCCACAGACCATGACATATCTTCTTATCTTCGTATCTTATCTTACCTATAGAGACGCCCCTTCTATGCAGAAGATAATTGCGTCCACAGACCATGACAGATTTTCTTATCTTATCTTATATATACAGACGCCCCTTCTATGCAGAAGATAATTGCGTCCACAGACCATGACAGATGATCTGTTGGCAAGTGATGCAGCGTTCACAGGCCACGGCTTTGTGGGTTTTCACGCATTACCCAGCCGCCTAACTAGTGTTAGGTACCCATTCGGAATTTAGAGAAAAAGCAAAGGTTTGCAAAATTTTAAATCCGGCGGTTCTCATCCTTTTTTTAAAACTTGCATTCAATTTAAATACTTATTTAGCCTACGTAATGTTTCATTTTTACTGTCAACAATTTACCAATTATTTTAAATTAAAAATAAGTGCCAACTCGAACTGAATAACAGTTTTATGTCATTTATTCCTGATATCACATATACAATTAAAACACATATTGCTATAACGAAATTATTTACGTAGTAATGTTATTTAGTGTAACAAATACAATTTATTTTAATTAAATATTTCATGTTGTAAAAATGTTTCATTATCAAGTGATAGAAATTATTTTATCAATATATTACGTCATTAGACTTCTGATGTCGTAAACACGTTTGAGATTCACTGAAGCTACCAACAATTTTCAAATCAAAATATTATATGAGAACTGTACAACGTCAAACAATGTGGATCTTTACTGTACCACTAGTAGAGTTTGGAGGCTCATTTACTGTACCACAAGTAGAGTTTGAAGGCACATTTACTGTACCACAAGTAGAGTTTGGAGGCTCATTTACTGTACCACAAGTAGAGTTTGAAGGCACATTTACTGTACCACAAGTAGAGTTTGGAGGCACATTTACTGTACCACAAGTAGAGTTTGGAGGCACATTTACTGTACCACAAGTAGAGTTTGGAGGCACATTTACTGTACCACAAGTAGAGTTTGGAGGCACATTTACTGTACCACAAGTAGAGTTTGGAGGCACATTTACTGTACCACATTTAGAGTTTGGAGTCACATTTACTGTACCACAAGTAGAGTTTGGAGGCACATTTACTGTACCACAAGTAGAGTTTGGAGGCACATTTACTGTACCACAAGTAGAGTTTGGAGGCACAAGTTAAGTTTTCAAAAACTTGAGAGGGAAAAAGCGCGACTCGTTTAAGCTAGAATGCATCCATTAAAATAAATCAGTGTAGGTGAAGAATTAAATATGGTTGTGATATGTATGTTAGTTGTTGGGATATGTATGTTAGTGGTTGGGATATGTATGTTAGTGGTTGGGATATGTATGTTAGTGGTTGGGATATGTATGTTAGTGGTTGGGATATGTATGTTAGTGGTTGGGATATGTATGTTAGTGGTTGGGATATGTATGTTAGTGGTTGGGATATGTATGTTAGTGGTTGGGATATGTATGTTAGTGGTTGGGATATGTATGTTAGTGGTTGGGATATATATGTTAGTGGTTGGGATATGTATGTTAGTGGTTGGGATATGTATGTTAGGGGTTGTGATATGTATGTTAGTTGTTGGGATATGTATGTTAGTGGTTAGGATATGTATGGTAGGGGTTGTGATATGTATGTTAGTGGTTGGGATATGTATGTTAGGGGTTGTGATATGTATGTTAGTTGTTGGGATATGTATGTTAGTGGTTGGGATATGTATGTTAGTGGTTGTGATATGTATGTTAGTGGTTGTGATAAGTATGTTAGTGGTTGTGATATGTATGTTAATGGTTGTGATATCTATGCTAGTGGTTGTGATATGTATGTTAGTGGTTGTGATATGTATGCTAGTGGTTGTGATATGTATGTTAGTGGTTGTGATATGTATGTTAGTGGTTGTGATATGTATGTTAGTGGTTGTGATATGTATGTTATTGGTTGTGATATGTATGTTAGTGGTTGTAATATGTATGTTAGTGGTTGTGATATGTATGCTAGTGGTTGTGATATGTATGTTAGTGGTTGTGATATGTATGTTAATGGTTGTGATATGTATGTTAGTGGTTGTGATATGTATGTTAGTGGTTGTGATATGTATGTTAATGGTTGTGATATGTATGCTAGTGGTTGTGATATGTATGTTAGTGGTTGTGATATGTATGTTAGTGGTTGTGATATGTATGTTAGTGGTTGTGATATGTATGTTAGTGGTTGTGATATGTATGTTAATGGTTGTGATATGTATGTTAGTGGTTGTGATATGTATGCTAGTGGTTGTGATATGTATGCTAGTGGTTGTGATATGTATGTTAGTGGTTGTGATATGTATGCTAGTGGTTGTGATATGTATGTTAGTGGTTGGGATATGTATGTTATTGGTTGTGATATGTATGTTAGTGGTTGTGGTATGTATGTAGTGGTTGTGATATGTATGGTGATGTAGCTAGTGGTTGTGATATGTATGCTAGTGGTTGTGATATGTATGTTAGTGGTTGTGATATGTATGTTAGTGGTTGTGATAGTATGCTAGTGGTTGTGATATGTATGTTAGTGGTTGTGATATGTATGCTAGTGGTTGTGATATGTATGTTAGTGTGTGTATGTAGTGGTTGTGATATGTATGTTAGTGGTTGTGATATGTATGTAGTGGTTGTGATATGTATGTTAGTGGTTGTGATATGTATGCTAGTGGTTGTGATATGTATGCTAGTGGTTGTGATATGTATGTAGTGGTTGTGATATGTATGCTAGTGGTTGTGATATGTATGTTAGTGGTTGTGATATGTATGCTAGTGGTTGTGATATGTATGTTAGTGGTTGTGATATGTATGTTAGTGGTTGTGATATGTATGTTAGTGGTTGTGATATGTATGTTAGTGGTTGTGATATGTATGTTAGTGGTTGTGATATGTATGTTAGTGGTTGTGATATGTATGTTAGTGGTTGTGATATGTATGTTAGTGGTTGTGATATGTATGTTAGTGGTTGTGATATGTATGTTAGTGGTTGTGATATGTATGTTAGTGGTTGTGATATGTATGTTAGTGGTTGTGATATGTATGTAGTGGTTGTGATATGTATGTTAGTGGTTGTGATATGTATGTTAGTGGTTGTGATATGTATGTTAGTGGTTGTGATATGTATGTTAGTGGTTGTGATATGTATGTTAGTGGTTGTGATATGTATGTTAGTGGTTGTGATATGTATGCTAGTGGTTGTGATATGTATGCTAGTGGTTGTGATATGTATGTTAGTGGTTGTGATATGTATGTTAGTGGTTGTGATATGTATGTTAGTGGTTGTGATATGTATGTTAGTGGTTGTGATATGTATGCTAGTGGTTGTGATATGTATGCTAGTGGTTGTGATATGTATGTTAGTGGTTGTGATATGTATGTTAGTGGTTGTGATATGTATGTTAGTGGTTGTGATATGTATGTTAGTGGTTGTGATATGTATGTTAGTGGTTGTGATATGTATGTTAGTGGTTGTGATATGTATGCTAGTGGTTGTGATATGTATGCTAGTGGTTGTGATATGTATGTTAGTGGTTGTGATATGTATGTTAGTGGTTGTGATATGTATGTTAGTGGTTGTGATATGTATGTTAGTGGTTGTGATATGTATGTTAGTGGTTGTGATATGTATGTTAGTGGTTGTGATATGTATGTTAGTGGTTGTGATATGTATGTTAGTGGTTGTGATATGTATGTTAGTGGTTGTGATATGTATGTTAGTGGTTGTGATATGTATGTTAGTGGTTGTGATATGTATGTTAGTGGTTGTGATATGTATGCTAGTGGTTGTGATATGTATGTTAGTGGTTGTGATATGTATGTTAGTGGTTGTGATATGTATGTTAGTGGTTGTGATATGTATGTTAGTGGTTGTGATATGTATGTTAGTGGTTGTGATATGTATGTAGTGGTTGTGATATGTATGTTAGTGGTTGTGATATGTATGTTAGTGGTTGTGATATGTATGCTAGTGGTTGTGATATGTATGTTAGTGGTTGTGATATGTATGTTAGTGGTTGTGATATGTATGTTAGTGGTTGTGATATGTATGTTAGTGGTTGTGATATGTATGTTAGTGGTTGTGATATGTATGTTAGTGGTTGTGATATGTATGTTAGTGGTTGTGATATGTATGTTAGTGGTTGTGATATGTATGCTAGTGGTTGTGATATGTATGTTAGTGGTTGTGATATGTATGTTAGTGGTTGTGATATGTATGTTAGTGGTTGTGATATGTATGTTAGTGGTTGTGATATGTATGTTAGTGGTTGTGATATGTATGTTAGTGGTTGTGATATGTATGTTAGTGGTTGTGATATGTATGTTAGTGGTTGTGATATGTATGTTAGTGGTTGTGATATGTATGTTAGTGGTTGTGATATGTATGCTAGTGGTTGTGATATGTATGTTAGTGGTTGTGATATGTATGTTAGTGGTTGTGATATGTATGTTAGTGGTTGTGATATGTATGTTAGTGGTTGTGATATGTATGTTAGTGGTTGTGATATGTATGTTAGTGGTTGTGATATGTATGTTAGTGGTTGTGATATGTATGTTAGTGGTTGTGATATGTATGTTAGTGGTTGTGATATGTATGTTAGTGGTTGTGATATGTATGTTAGTGGTTGTGATATGTATGTTAGTGGTTGTGATATGTATGCTAGTGGTTGTGATATGTATGTTAGTGGTTGTGATATGTATGTTAGTGGTTGTGATATGTATGTTAGTGGTTGTGATATGTATGTTAGTGGTTGTGATATGTATGTTAGTGGTTGTGATATGTATGTTAGTGGTTGTGATATGTATGTTAGTGGTTGTGATATGTATGTTAGTGGTTGTGATATGTATGTTAGTGGTTGTGATATGTATGTTAGTGGTTGTGATATGTATGTTAGTGGTTGTGATATGTATGTTAGTGGTTGTGATATGTATGTTAGTGGTTGTGATATGTATGTTAGTGGTTGTGATATGTATGTTAGTGGTTGTGATATGTATGTTAGTGGTTGTGATATGTATGTTAGTGGTTGTGATATGTATGTTAGTGGTTGTGATATGTATTTTAGTGGTTGTGATATGTATGTTAGTGGTTGTGATATGTATGCTAGTGGTGGTGATATGTGTGTTAGTGGTTGTGATATGTATGTTAGTGGTTGTGATATGTATGTTAGTAGTTGTGATATGTATGTTAATGGTTGTGATATGTATGCTAGTGGTTGTGATATGTATGTTAGTGGTTGTGATATGTATGCTAGTGGTTGTGATATGTATGCTAGTGGTTGTGATATGTATGTTAGTGGTTGTGATATGTATGTTAGTAGTTGTGATATGTATGTTAATGGTTGTGATATGTATGCTAGTGGTTGTGATATGTATGTTAGTAGTTGTGATATGTATGTTAGTGGTTGTGATATGTATGTTAGTGGTTGTGATATGTATGTTAGTGGTTGTGATATGTATGCTAGTGGTTGGGATATGTATGCTAGTGGTTGGGATATGTATGTTAGTGGTTGTTATATGTATGTTAGTGGTTGTAATATGTATGCTAGTGGTTGTGATATGTATGCTAGTGGTTGTGATATGTATGTTAGTGGTTGTGATATGTATGTTATTGGTTGTGATATGTATGTTAGTGGTTGTGATATGTATGTTAGTGGTTGTGATATGTATGTTAGTGGTTATGATATGTATGTTAGTGGTTGTGATATGTATGTTAGTGGTTGTGATATGTATGCTAGTGGTTGTGATATGTGTGTTAGTGGTTGTGATATGTATGTTAGTGGTTGTGATATGTATATTAGTAGTTGTGATATGTATGTTAATGGTTGTGATATGTATGCTAGTGGTTGTGATATGTATGTTAGTGGTTGTGATATGTATGCTAGTGGTTGTGATATGTATGCTAGTGGTTGTGATATGTATGTTAGTGGTTGTGATATGTATGTTAGTAGTTGTGATATGTATGTTAATGGTTGTGATATGTATGCTAGTGGTTGTGATATGTATGTTAGTAGTTGTGATATGTATGTTAGTGGTTGTGATATGTATGTTAGTGGTTGTGATATGTATGTTAGTGGTTGTGATATGTATGCTAGTGGTTGGGATATGTATGCTAGTGGTTGGGATATGTATGTTAGTGGTTGGGATATGTATGTTAGTGGTTGTAATATGTATGCTAGTGGTTGTGATATGTATGCTAGTGGTTGTGATATGTATGTTAGTGGTTGTGATATGTATGTTATTGGTTGTGATATGTATGTTAGTGGTTGTGATATGTATGTTAGTGGTTGTGATATGTATGTTAGTGGTTATGATATGTATGTTAGTGGTTGTGATATGTATGTTAGTGGTTGTGATATGTATGCTAGTGGTTGTGATATGTGTGTTAGTGGTTGTGATATGTATGTTAGTGGTTGTGATATGTATATTAGTAGTTGTGATATGTATGTTAATGGTTGTGATATGTATGCTAGTGGTTGTGATATGTATGTTAGTGGTTGTGATATGTATGCTAGTGGTTGTGATATGTATGCTAGTGGTTGTGATATGTATGTTAGTGGTTGTGATATGTATGTTAGTAGTTGTGATATGTATGTTAATGGTTGTGATATGTATGCTAGTGGTTGTGATATGTATGTTAGTAGTTGTGATATGTATGTTAGTGGTTGTGATATGTATGTTAGTGGTTGTGATATGTATGTTAGTGGTTGTGATATGTATGCTAGTGGTTGGGATATGTATGCTAGTGGTTGGGATATGTATGTTAGTGGTTGGGATATGTATGTTAGTGGTTGTGATATGTATGCTAGTGGTTGTGATATGTATGCTAGTGGTTGTGATATGTATGTTAGTGGTTGTGATATGTATGTTAGTGGTTGTGATATGTATGTTAGTGGTTGTGATATGTATGTTAGTGGTTGTGATATGTATGTTAGTGGTTGTGATATGTATGTTAGTGGTTGGGATATGTTTGTTAGTGGTTGTGATATGTATGTTAGTGGTTGTGATATGTATGTTAGTGGTTGTGATATGTAAGCTAGTTTGCTTTTTTTTTGACTTCGGTGAATACCTGTCGTTCAAGTATTTTTTTCTCAACTTGCTTGGTTTGATACGAATCACTTGTAATGTATAAAGTATGTTTGGATTGTCACGTGACAAATTCATTATACCCTACGCGCTAACCGGATGTAACAATGTGCTTCCTTGTGGCTCTACTTTGGTTATTAAAACAACTGTCTAAGTAACGAAAAATCCTGTAGCATTGAGTGCAATGAATCAGTGAGCCGTTCCCACTTTTTTATTCACTTTTTTTCTTAGAAAGCAGAGAAGATGACGGATTCCTTTAATGGGGGTTAAATATTATTTAATAATTATAATAAAATAATCATCATCATCAAATATATATAGCACATCATCCAGCAAGCTGCCTGGGTCACGGCGCTTCAATAAAACTAGAAACACATCTAAATAAAAGTCCATTCCCTCGCCTGACAGACTCATCACTAAGTCTCCAATTTTGGGAGTAGGTAGAATCATATTTTTTAAAACATTTTTATTAATACTCTCACTAAAATAATTAGCATTTTGTTTATATCACTTCTCACTGGGAGCCGGGGAATCATTATAAGCACGTTATAAACATTTAGTTTAAACTTTGACAAATGTTTAAATGAATGGTGTTACATTGCTCTCATTTGAGGACCTCGTTAGTAAACTTGGTAAATGAATGGTGCTACATTGCTCTCATTTGAGGACCTCGTTAGTAAACTTGGTAAATTAAAAATTGACGAACTATATTAAAATACAATAAGCTGATAAACTTGCAATGTCCATTCGAAAATATATTTTAAAAAATATCACTAATTAGTGACTGGTGGCCAAACTTCTTATTCTTAAATTGAGTTGTATACCATGTATTTTAAACAATGACTACTTGATAAATGAAAGGATCTTGAGTTATATATAATGTATTGTAAACAATGACTGCTTGATAAACGAAATGATCTTGAGTTATATATAATGTATTTTAAACAATGACTACTTGATAATTGAAAGATATTGAGTTATATATAATGTATTTTAAACAATAACAACTTGATAAATGAAAGGATATTGAGTTATACATAATGTATTTTAAACAATAAGAACTTGATAAATGAAAGGATATTGAGTTATATATAGTGTATTTTAAACAATGACTACTTGATAAATGAAAGGATATTGAGTTATATATAGTGTATTTTAAACAATGACTACTTGATAAATGAAAGGATATTGAGTTATATATAGTGTATTTTAAACAAGGACTACTTGATAAATGAAAGGATATTGAGTTATATATAGTGTATTTTAAACAATGACTACTTGATAAATGAAAGGATATTGAGTTATATATAGTGTATTTTAAACAATGTCTACTTGATAAATGAAAGGATATTGAGTTATATATAGTGTATTTTAAACAAGGACTACTTGATAAATGAAAGGATATTGAGTTATATATAGTGTATTTTAAACAATGACTACTTGATAAATGAAAGATATTGAGTTATATATAGTGTATTTTAAACAATGACTACTTGATAAATGAAAGGATCTTGAGTTATATATAATGTATTTTAAACAATGACTACTTGATAAATGAAAGGATATTGAGTTATATATAAGCTATTTTAAACAATGACTACTTGATAAATGAAAGGATATTGAGTATATATAAGCTATTTTAAACAATGACTTCTTGATAAATGAAAGAATCTTGAGTTATATATAATGTATTTTAAACAATGACTACTTGATAAATGAAAGGATCTTGAGTTATATATAATGTATTTTAAACAATGACTACTTGATAAATGAAAGGATCTTGAGTTATATATAGTGTATTTTAAACAATGACTACTTGATAAATGAAAGGATATTGAGTTATATATAATGTATTGTAAACAATGACTACTTGATAAATGAAAGGATATTGAGTTATATATAATGTATTGTAAACAATAACTACTTGATAAATGAAAGGATATTGAGTTATATATAATGTATTGTAAACAATGACTACTTGATAAATGAAAGGATCTTGAGTTATATATAATGTATTGTAAACAATAACTACTTGATAAATGAAAGGATATTGAGTTATATATAATGTATTGAACAAATTTGGTTTAAGAAGATTGATGGCCCATATTTAAATTATATAGCATATTAAACTCCTAATGTTTAATACTTGGGGGATGGAGGCCCCAATATTTTAAGCTCATGAGTTGGTCTTAACATCGCAATCTTCATTCACATTACTCGGAATCCACTGCAAGGTCGCCTTTCCTCTCAAGTCATTGTAGTTTTCGCCGCATTATCTAAGTTGACGTCAATCAAGTTGGTTATACATTGCTCTCCTTTGAGGATCTCATGAGTAAATCTAGAGTCCGAATAAACGAATGTGTTAAATCTAGAGTCCGAATAAATGACTTTGTTAAATCTACAGTCCGAATAAATGACCATGTTAAATCTAGAAACTGAATAAAAGACCATGTTAAATCCTACATGGCTCAAACGCTGCAGTATATTGTGCACACTTTCTGAATTTTCAAGTCTTTTCTCTTTATTACATGAGAAATTTAGTTTATAGCTATGTTTGGTCTCTTTCTGTTTTAAGCTCTCTTATTCAATATGCCTATTCAAAGCTTCAGCACATTTTGTATGTGTGATTACAGTGGCTGTGGTCGTTTGCAAGGAACTTTGATTTTTCATGTTCCCCATACCAGGGAGTGAGTGAATTATGTGTCATACCTTTCTACAGTTTAGCACCCGGGTTCCCAACCTGTTGGTCGCGAGCCCCAAGGGGGTCGCAAAGGGTTTTATGGGGTCACCAACTTATACATTAAAAAAAAACATTTGCTATAATGCAATCTTGCACTGCTGTATTCGTACTCGTGCATATAATTACATTAAACATAAATGCCGATTAGAAAAGTTATAAGACGATTACTATACATAGCTATAAGTATGGTCTTTATTTTCAATAGTTAGCGCTACAAAACAATATTCAAATAGTAATTTATATCACACTTTCTTCAAAGTTTGCTTTGTTATTGGTCGCACACTTTACATTATACCCCGATTCATACTAAAGGTTTCATCATTGTTTTCTTTTCAAGTTGATGAATCAACAGACGTAAGCTCGTGTGCTCAGCTGCATGTCTACGTGAAATATATATATATATTCGGATGCTATCAAAGAAGAGTTCCTATTTTGTAGTGGACTTGAATTCACTACAAAAAGAAATATATTATGGAGAAGATAAATACGTTATGTTATTTTGAGACTGGGGGATTACAGTGGAAAATGTCTGTGTGGTTTGTACGTATGGTGCATCATCTATGCTTGGTTCAAAATCTGTTCAGCGTGGTCAGTGTCGTCTTTGCCCCTACATTAAAGGACCGTGCACGGCTTCTGTCCGAGCCACGGACACACTCAGCTCCTAGAGTCTACTCCCACATATCAAAGACCTGCCACGCTCAGCTCCAACGGTCTACTCCCGCACATCAAAGACCTGCCACTAGGCCTGTCAACGGGTACCCGGGACCCGGGTACCCGTTGCCGTGTGATTACCCGGGTAATAAAATTCCGCTCGGGTACCCGTGAATATGTGGCTTGAAGGTCTATAGGCTATATTAACCGTAGGCCAAACTTCGGCTCCCGTGCGGCTTTTTTGTGTTTACATTGGGGCTCGCGAAACAATTTATCAAATGAAAATTTTTGTTTCCAAAATATGCTTAGAAGTAGATCTAAGGAGAAATATCTGTCAACGGTCACTACAAACTACAATGTATTTGTTAAATCTTTTTTCTCTCAACGTGAAACAGAAACCGAACAACACAAAAAAGTTTTGGTTCTTTAAAAGAATCATATAAAGACAACAAAAGTCCTCTGCCAAAAAAGGATGGACTGCTTAGAGATTAAAGACGCTGTTTGTTAATAAAAAAAACACCCCTGCTTTCACTAACTTTGCTTTGAAATACGCCGATTGATACTAGCTAATGTTGTTATCTACCCCTCCCCCTCTCCTCCCTTCACTCCTATAACCCACACCCTTTCATTAGCTTCTACTTCTTGTGTTCAATAACACGTACTGACTTAGAAACACAGATGTTAATAATGAGTACAAGGTCGTCAGTATTTAAATTTAATAAATAAAATAGTTACTAACAGTGTAGGATGGGCAGGAGTCGGCCGTGAGGATGGACATCACAGAGATGAAAGATGCCGTGTCTGGTTTTTTTTCTCATAAAAACACCCTTGCTTTCAGACTAACTTTGCTTTGAAATAGCCGACAGTGGGAGACCGATTGATACTATCTAATGTCGTTTTTCTACCCCCACCCCCATTTCTCTCTTCAATCCTATAACCCAGTGCTTCTCAAACTTTTTAGTATGGCGGACCGGCAGGAATTTTTCCATTGCACCAGGAACCTGTGCACTATTTTCCCTGTACTTACATGGAAGCGAAATGTATTTTATTTCCTTTTATTTCTTTCATTTATTAGCTTATTGTAAAAAATGACAAATTCTATAGGGTTAGTATTATTGGTAGCAATTGGAGGATTATAATTATATTTCTCTCTCCTTTCTTGATAACTTCCACGGACCACCACTTTGAGAAGCACTGCTATAACCCACACTCTTGCATTCGCGTGTGTTTCTTGGGTTCATTAACACGTGTTTGCCTAGCCCAAAAATTGATATACACCTAAAGTTGTCAGCTTTTATGGTTAATAAGATGGGTGAGTGTGGAATCATGCCAAGCGAGTTGACAGTGACACTGCAAAATGCAGCATTGTAGTGAAATTGTGTCTGCGAAGGGTGACAACCCAGTGCGATAAAACGCCATCTGAAAGCTATTCGTAAAATTTATATTGATAAAAAAACCGCTGACCCACCAATATCAGAAACTTGTTAGTGTCAACAAAAGCTGTACCACTGACCAAAGCACGATCACTTGAAATTTACCGCAGTATAGCATACGTCATCGCCCTTAGCATTGACTACCGACGCCAAGTGGATATTAACATTCAAGGTATGTATGACATTGAACGTTACGTCATTCTGTTGATATTTTGTTTGCATGTTCAGTTTACTCTAGTTTTAGTTTATGAGTATGACGAATGCATTTACAGCAGGAATTGAATAAAAAAAATTAGTGCATTATAAATTGTAGTTAATTGTAGTGCATTAGTAATAGTATGTTACTGGAAGCAAGCCGTTGGCTACTAATACTGTGTGAAATGAGGTGCATGGATGGTGGCTAGGTTCCATTGTATAGCGGTCATGACGGGGAAAATTATACGACGTTTAGAACGGGTAACCCGGGTACCCGTTCGATATTTTCACGGGTACCCGGGCAGCTTTTTTCAACAAAATTGACAGCCCTACCTGCCACACTCAGCTCCTACGGTCTACTCCCGCACATCAAAGACCTGCCACACTCAGCTCCAACGGTCTACTCCCGCACATCAAAAACCTGCCACACTCAGCTCCTACGGTCTACTCCCACACATCAAAGACCTGCCACACTCAGCTCCTACGGTCTACTCCCGCACATCAAAGACCTGCCACACTCAGCTCCTACGGTCTACTCCCACACATCAAAGACCTGCCACACTCAGCTCCTACGGTCTACTCCCAAACATCAAAGACATGCAACACTCAGCTCCTACGGTCTACTCCAACTCATCAAAGACCTGCCACACTCAGCTCCTACTGGCTTCTAACGCATATCAAAGACCTGCCACACTCAGCTCCTACGGTCTACTCCCACACATCAAAGACCTGCCGCGCTCGTGGCGCTCAGTCTTTGAATGCAAATTAACCTAATTTCTCCACAGTATGTTATAGTGAAGAAATCTCACTTAAACGCCATACTTAATGTGACTTTACTTTACAAATGTTTATTATATATGAATGATAGGTCATGTTGGTCGACTAGCATGCGTGTCACCTTGAGTTCAGAGATTCATGTTTATGATATATAAATGATAGGGCATATTCGTCGACTAGCATGTGTATTTACTTTGCGATCAGAGATTCATGTTTATGATATATGAATGATAGATCATGTTAGTCGACAAGCATGCGTGTTCACCTTGAGTTCAGAGATTCATGTTTATGATATATGAATGATAGGGTATATTGGTCGACTAGCATGCGTGTTTACCTTGAGTTCAGAGATTCATGTTTATGATATATGAATGTAGGGCATATTGGTCAACTAGCATGCGTGTTCACCTTTATTTCAGAGATTCATATTTATGATATATGAATGATAGGGCATATTGGTCGACTTGCATGCGTGTTTACCTTGAGTTCAGAGATTCATGTTTATGAAACTCAAAGAAGACAATTTTGAAAATAAGGTGGGACGCAATATGTTTGTTATTGAATGGCCGTCTATAACGTCGACAAGGTTAGCTCACCCTCGTTCTTATTTGGAATTCATTGTGTGCCCCTACCACCCCCCCACAGACACCACCGACCCCCACACACCTTCTAACCCCCACCCCCCCTCACACACCTATCTGGCAAATTAGTTTGCGTTTCGTATTTCTTTTCTCGCTGCTAATTTTGATATGGGAAAAAAACGTAACATTTTCAGGGATTATTTTTTCTTACAACTAAATATAACAACTCGTTTGACACTTCATTCATTCTCTCTCTCTTTTTGTGCTTTTCACCTTGAAAATTATTAATGCCCCAGCTTTAAGTGTTCGTATATCCTAGTACTTAAACAATAACTTAAACTATCCCGGAACACAGTCTATTAATGTCACATTTTATTAAAGGATAGACACATGCAAGTAGCGCGCCAGTAAACTGTCCAATTCGTGATATCATTCATATGATCCAGTAACCGTTATATAACTGTTCTCGTCTTGTCTACTCGTGTTTGTGTTGTCGTAATTTGATATGATCCAGTAACAGTTGTATAACTGTTCTCGTCTTGTCCTACCCGTCATTGTTTTGTCATGGATTGATGGCTGGTATTAGATAAGAATTGATCTGTAAGTCAGTATGTTAACCAGTCTATACGTACTATGATGTCATTGGTAAGTCAGTATGTTGACCCATTCTATACGTACTATGATGTCATATGTAAGTCAGTATGTTGACCCATTCTATACGTACTATGATGTCATATGTAAGTCAGTATGTTGACCCATTCTATACGTACTATGATGTCATATGTAAGTCAGTATGTTGACCCATTCTATACGTACTATGATGTCATATGTAAGTCAGTATGTTGACCCATTCTATACGTACTATGATGTCATATGTAAGTCAGTATGTTGACCCATTCTATACGTACTATGATGTCATTGGTAAGTCAGTATGTTGACCCATTCTATACGTACTATGATGTCATATGTAAGTCAGTATGTTGACCCATTCTATACGTACTATGATGTCATATGTAAGTCAGTATGTTGACCCATTCTATACGTACTATGATGTCATTGGTAAGTCAGTATGTTGACCCATTCTATACGTACTATGATGTCATTGGTAAGTCAGTATGTTGACCCATTCTATACGTACTATGATGTCATATGTAAGTCAGTATGTTGACCCATTCTATACGTACTATGATGTCATATGTAAGTCAGTATGTTGACCCAGTCTATACGCACGATGATGGTCTTCTAGCAGTATTGAGGGACTATGGTCACACATAAGATAAGTATGATCTTTTAGTCAGAGTGTAAATAACTATGGTGTTGGTCTTGTCTCATGGAATTGTGAAACTTTGGTCACTCATAAGATAAGTTTGATCTTTTAGTCAGACTCTGACTCAGAGTGTACATAACGTCTGGCAGGAAAGTATGAAATTTAGGAAAGTAATGGACAATGTTAAATTGCAATTTCTGGTAGTTCATTTAACATTTTAACCTTTTATTGTAACTTAAAAATAGGTCACTTTTAGCTGTTTCATAAAAAATTTGAAAATGCACCTTAAAATATTGAGGTGAATCTATAAGAGATACAAATAAATATGGACATTGCACATTTAAATATCGAGGTGAATCTAAGAAAGCTAAACATAGACGTAGAGATTCCTGTTGCTGGCCAGGACTGTTAGTTTGGCCAGGACTGACCAAGATGTGTGAATGCCCCTTGCGGTAGCTAGGATAGATAAATAGACCGAACCGCGTCCAGATGCTCAGAGGTTCTAAATGTAGACTCTGTTATCTAAAGGTCAACCGTGCGAAGAACTGACCAGGGGAAAATGTCCAAACCAGACCAGGGGCTTACATCAAAGAGACCAGAGCGGATCATGCTACACAATTCCCAACCCATCTCAATCTAGAGGGGGGTATGGTAAAAGATGATTGACATACGTAATGTAGACCGGGGAATTGAGAGAGGCGTGGCCTTGAGATTGATGGAAGTTTCCCATCCTGGTATAACCTGGGTTAACAGCGTGATCCCTTGACCCCTCCAGCATGCGTATCATCCCCTCACTGTCAACATTTGCAGAATTGCCGTACTTACAATACTTCATGATTATAAAGTATAGATATAAAAAGAAGTTGCACAGAAAGAGAAGAATAAATTTTAAAAAACGTAAAAAACAAGTTTTTGACTATAAATCCTTTATGTTCGAGACATAACTAAAAGAATGTTCATTATAATACGCAGCGCAAGACAATAAAAAAATACAAAATTGTCGTTGTGTCGTAAAACATGTTTAATATAATGCGCACCGATCAGGAATATGTTTATAAAAAGTGTTGTCAATAAAAAACGCACCTTATTGCGCGACATAAAGGTTGTTCAATATAATGCGCACCCTTACACTCGACCTAAAAAAAAATAACATGATACATATGAATAAATAAAATAATATTAAAAAATCAATAATTCAATTACGGTAAATGAGATCGATCTGAAATTATAGTACATTGTTTTTATCGTCGGTACAAAACTGCCTGCAAAATTTCAGCTCGCTAGCTACTAGGAAGTGCGTTAAAAATTGATCCAAAGTTTTGGCGACAAGCAAGCGTGCAAGGGTTCAAGGGTGCAAGCAAGCAGACACCACGAGTTAATATAAATGATTTAATAATAAAAAGAAATAAATAAAAGCAAAAGTAGCAAAACAAAAAGTTAATGTACCACATCTGCGTTGGCCTTGCAAATTTGTGAACTTCTAGTTTCACGTCCCTATTGACACACTTTTTCGGCTATTCTCACTATTTTTAAATTACCTATTGCTACGATAAAATTCTTATTGTCTGTAGTATTATTATTGTAATACTATCAATTATTCAGCTCACATACAAAAAGAACAATTTAAATAATTAGCAATCGAAAAATTGTAAACAAGCTTAGGCCTATGTGCCAACTTTGTAAATTTAAAAAAAAATAATTTGTCATTCCTAAGTCATAAGCCAAACTAAATGAAGAAAAGTGACAAAAACACCAAGTCACAACACAAAGTCACAAAGGAGTCTAATTCTACTGTAAAATGAGTGCAGTGTTATCTTTGTTAATTCTAATTTTAAGATATTAATAATTAAAAGTAAATTATTTTTTAAAATGTCTATTGTATTTGTATAGGCCTAAGCTCTATATTTTTTTAACACAAAACACGTGACCCATTAAAAAAATTATCTCTCTATTTTTTACCACCAGTGCCAACTTTATTTATTTTTAATAAAATACACTTTTATACTAATTATACTTTTAGTTTTAGATTTTAGATAATTGCACCAGATTTTCAGGAGCCCTTAACTTTATAATGTAATACTATTACTATTAATGTAATACTATTACATTACATTTTACTGTTACTGAGAGTAATATACAAATCAATTAACAACAAATGTAAAAATAAAATAAATACGTTCATTTTTGTTGCTTTCTATAAAGGTATTTATATTTATAGGTGGACAAAATTTAAACATAGGTAAATGAAAATGCAAATACAACTAAATACATCCATGCATATTGCATTTTAATTGAAATATATGATGCATTTAAATTTTAAAAATATAAATTTTAAAGATTAGTTAGACATTGAAGGTGAGTATTAGTCTTTTTTGAAGATCATAAAACTAAAATCAAGTGACTATAACTGTAAATTATTAAAAGAATAGGCTACCCTTACCCCCGACTAATACCTAAATACATATAAAACTAAATTCAATTAGAATATCAGTTATCTAATTAAAAAGATAATAAAAATCGTATGCCTGCCATTTCTCTCTATGGGATAGTTCATAGTTTTATGTATAATTAAGCCATAAGCCTTGTCTCCACCGACAATATGATCGCAATTGAGCTTAAACCAATTTTGAGGTTAAACCAATTTTGAGGTCTGCAATAAATTTTTGTGTGTGTACTATAAAGTTAAAGAAACAGCTTATCAACGGCTACTTTTTAATATTACTTTAAATTTTGAATGAATGTAATTTTATTAAGATTCATTTCTTATTTAGATTTAATTTAAAAATATAAAATGACGTCATCCTGATATAAATACAAAGAACAATTAAATTAAAATGCCATATTAATATTATTTTTAATCAGGAACTCTCTGGAATTATATTATAATTAAAAATCAATTATTCATAGACATAAATAAGTATTAGTCAAATAGTAGTTATATGCCTAATTAGATCATTAAAAATTCACATACCTATTAAAGCACATTAAATTCACATTGAAAAATAGGCTAAGGGAAAAAAAAATATACTTACTAGATTTATTCTTAACAAACAGACCATGACTAGTGATAGATTGTGAAATAATACCTGGACTGTCTGATCTTGATATTGATCGGGTAACCAAGACAAAATCAAAAAGGCTAAAATATGCAAAACAAACTTAGAAGATAAATTTATCTCTGAAATAAACGCAATACACTTATTACATAAATACAATTACACCAAACTGTGCAACAGCGATTTATTTCGAAGAAAATGTCAGCAGTAAATACAACACAAATTTAGCCCATTTGAAGAAATTTGGAAATATATAAAAACAAATACAAAACAAAAATTTTTGAAAATGTTGTAACAAAACTAACAGCAGATAAAATAAACAATTGCTGGTTCAATATTACATTAAATAAACTTTGCAAACAAAATGAGGGTTTATTTAAAAACAATTAAAGAAAATCAATTTAAAAATGATAAACAAAAGAAAACTTAAATATTAAACACTTGACACAAAAGCTTAGTCAAAACCTCCAAAATGAGTATATAAACAATGTAATTTCTAAAGATAACAATAAAAACTTTTGGTCCTTAATTTAATCTTTAAAAAATGGAACCCACAGAAAAAGTCCCAAATAATAAAACCCATAATGATAGTGAGACCAACGCTAACATCCTCAACAAATATTTGACATCATCATTTTTAGTCTCAAGTGATATGGAAGTCTTAATAAAATTAAATACAATAGAAATAGAAGAAAGGATAAGACAACTGTCTTGAGATGGGTATAAATAAATTTATAAAAAACGTTAAAATAAACAAAGCTACTGGTCCAGATTAATAGCCTGCAAGGTTATTTATGGAGCTAAACAATGAACTGTCGCCAATTCTTGTAGTAAATTTTTAAGCCTCTCTAAACCAGGTTTACGTGTCCCAAGATTGGCAATTAGTTAACGTAACTCACTTCCTTAGAAAAGGTGCTAAATCAGACCCTGGTAATTATAGGGTGACACTTACTAGTATCACCTTTAAATTGACTAGAGCACATAATATAAAGTAGAATTGTTAATCACCTAGATAAACATAATGTCCTAAGCCCACATCAACACAGCTTTAGGGAAAAAAGATCATGTGAAACAATATCAATTGGTTTAATAGATGGTCCGTCAAAAGGCTTGGATAATAATCATAATATAGATACACTATTACTAGACTTCTCAAAGCATTTGAAAAAGATCATTGGATCCAAGACTTCATTTTGGGTGCAGAGATGTTTGTATTAATTTATGATTAATGGATCTAAATCAGCGCCAATAGTTAACTCAGGAGTTCCACAAGAAGCTTTGTTAGGTATCCTATTCTTTTTAATTTATATAAAGTGATATACCCAACATCATCTCATCAGGAACAAAAGATACGTTTTTTGCTTATGAACAATTAAATCAGAAAAAGTAGCAAAATCTTACAGAAAGACCTAGATGAATGATTAAAATGGGAAACTAACTGGAGTTTGCTACTACACCCAGGGAAGTTTTAAACTGTAAAGAGTAACAAAGAAAAAGATACATATACATTCAAAATATTTCATCATGGAAAACAACTAATCCAAACTACAGATGCAAATACTTAAGAGTAATAATAAATGAGAAATTATCATGGAATCCCCATCTCTGGAGTAATTAAAAAATGAAACAAAACCTGAGGCTTTATACCAAGGGTGGCAGACCAGTAGTAACTGAGAGCCATTTTAAAACATTTACGAACCTTTGAGAGCCGCATTGAAGCACAATGTATCATTAAGCCTGGCGTGGAAATCTTCCAGTAATCCTTGTAATATATCTTTTATAGATTGTACGCGAGCCGCAATGTGAATACATAAGAGCCGCATGCGGCTCGCGAGCCGCGCTTTGGCCACCGTTGCTTTATAAAGAGAGAGGATAGAAGAACAAGGAGCAAAGAAGTAATAATACATAAGGCAATTAATTCTAACTTGGAAATACAACACACAGATAATCTTAAACAACTTTCAGATAGACGTAGGCATAAAAACACTTTTCTTATTCCGAATATAAAGAGGTTATAGGACGGCACGGGATAGGCCAGATAAATGACATTGGTGAAAGATGTGATTAGTTATGTTCTACAACAGATCTCATCATTGGCGGGAGTATTTTCAAGCACAAGAGAATACATAATGTTGCATGGGCCTCGCCGGACATGCAAACGCTGCACCAAATAGACCATGTATGTATTGGAAACAAAGTCGTGCGATCTCTCCAAGATGTATGTGTTATGAGGTTGCCTCAGATCACCATCTACTTGTTGGCAGGCTGAAATTAAAGCTAAAAAGGACATTACACTGAGCAATCACCATATAGGTTTCGCTACAACACATGGTAGACTAACAAGTTGGAATGGATGCTGATGTCAGAATAATTATTGGGAAAGACAAGGACAGCCTTGAAACAACTCAAGAATGTTTGGGTCTCCCGAAACCTAAGAAGCAATTTAAAAATAAGAATCTTCAACGCCATGGTGAAGCCTGTGCTGCTATATGGATCCGAGACATAGAGAACAACAGCCGTAAACTTGATCAGAATGCAGCCATTTATTAAAAAAATTCTAGGAAGGAATCTGAGGACACAATCAGGAACCTGGAAGTGTGCAGCAGACAAGGCCAAAACCTATAGAGGAAGAGATATGAACCTGGAAGTGTGCAGCAGACAAGGCCAAAACCTATAGAGGAAGAGATTCTCCGATATTGGAGTAGATCAGGGGTGCGTAACCTTTGGTCTATTGCCGGCCGCATAAAGAAAATTCCAGTATTCCTTTTCGTAGCAGAAGAACACGGCGAGATGTTTCTTCTGAGACAACAAAAGAACGCTGGTGTGGTGCAGAATATCTTCAGCCGGCGAATCATTTGTGTGAATAATTTGTATGAATTGGCGGTGCTGAAGAGCATTCACCCGAATGAAAAGGATAATGCGATTCACATCCTTCATAATGTTATCCAAATCAACAGATTTAGAACACAGCGCCTCCTAGTGAATAATGCAGTGCAGATTTATGATCTCGTCATTACCGTGATCCTTCGACACATAATGGAACATCTACCCACGTAGCCATTTTGCTTACAAACCATGGCAGGCGCGCCGTCTGTACAGATGTCTCGCAGGTTCTTCAGATCAACGTGCGAACTTTTTTAACTGCAAAATATGTCTTCTCCTCGAGTTCAAGTAATGAGCGCCTCCATGGAGAGCAGGTCCTCGCGCAATTCAAATGTTGGGGATAGTAAGCGAAAGAATATGAGTAGCTGCGCTGAATCTGAAATGTCCGTAGATTCATCAACAGCCAGTGCAAACAGTCATACCGGATGTCCTCTTTGTTAATATTGCCTGCATGGAGAGCTTCAGCTGCTCGGCAATATTACTTTGTCGGCATTGCACGGTATCGCATGACAGAGGAATCAAAGAATAATCCCTTTCCTTATCCGGATGCATGCATTTAAAAACAACACCCATGATTATACAAATTTTCACGAGTTCCCTATCGGAATAAGGCTTTCCAGCGACACCGATAGGAGGCTTCACTGCGCTTATTCGTAGTCTTAACAAATGCAGACATGTCCGAAGTCTATTATCGAACATTCCTCTTAAGATTTTCCACACAGATCTTCCTTGAATCACCTTGTAACTGTGCATAGTTGTGTGAAGCGTGTCGGCGAAAACGTTGCTTGGCATTTTCCCATTTGACAGTTTTCACAACATCGTCTCAGATTAGACACTGCATGAAATGGTTCTTTGTCTGTGCCATAAAGAAATCTAACTCCCATTTTACATTATCTAGCTGATTGAGATAGTTTTTAAATGCAATTAAAATGTAGATCAAAAAAGTTTGAAAAAAGATTTTTTATATAAACTAACATTTGTCTGCGAGCCAGATGCAGCCACCAAAAGAGCCATATATGGCTCGCGAGCCATGGTTTCCCGACCCGTGGTCTAGATACTCGTGAGAGTTGAAGATGTGTCGGTCGGTCGGCATCGCAAGACGATGGTGCATCACCGTTGGGTTGGGTTGCATTTCCTCGAGTGGCTGTGCAGTCTTATCCTTGAGTGACAGTCTTTACCACGGCATTTACACACGAGTTCTGTGCTTCCAAATGTTTTGGCCTTTCTCCTAGCTCTTTTGTCTGTAGCCTCCTCCATCCTTCATTCCTCGTCTACTATACTAATCTATGTAAAAAAAAATACAATCCTCAAACACATATATTATCCTTAACAAATTTGGTTGCGCTGTAATTATAAACTGCTGCGCGGTGAAGGTCAGATATCCGCGCGGCCACGCAGCTTAAAAGGAACATTGCTAGCAAGACACGTTAGAATTGCTGACACTGTGATTGACAGAAATTAAGTCGATAAAGACTATTTACTATTTTAAAATATTTTTAACGAAATGTTTCTAATGAAGAAATATACTTGTGTCTATGTAGATCAATTTTAAATGTAATTATATTCATAAAACGCTAAAGCCGTTTATGGATTCACTAAAACAATCATCCATATTTGACGTAACGCAAATTTGGCCGATTTTTCATCCCCTCCCCCCTCGTCATCATAAAAATTTAGACCCCCGGCCCCTTCAAATATGACGTCACAAAGCTTTGCTGCCCCCCCTTCACTTTAAGCCGTATTTTCTATTTGAAATTGAGCATGTTTCATATCACTTTTTTTCATTTAGTTGAGTATTTAGTGTAATGCTGCATTCTAATATCGTAACACGCGTGAAGCCATGAAATAAATTGTAAGCAATCAAATATTTCAGGGAAACTTTTATTTAAAATTGATGTGACGACACGGTTCAGAAACGTCACGGTTCCGAAAAGGATTGTCCTCTACGCGCGCCTCGAACCACGAGAAGGGTCACGCTACTGGCCGCGACCTAAAACGAACAACTCTGGCGGGAAACGCCGAAGACCATTTAGGTGCTAGTTAGTCATATATGATTACAGTCTCTGTACGGATCTTAGACAGAGCATCAGACGCAATATCGATGATGAAAGCGATATTACCCGTTGAGGGTCGGGATATCCGAAGTGACCTGAGAGGTAGGCCTACTGCTTACTGTTTACTGTTTACTGATTACTGTTTAGTGACAGGAGTGCAAGTATGAATTATCAAAAGGTACCGCGAAAAACTTAGTTGACGTCAGCTCTGCGGTAACCTTCCGACAGGGTGACACCCTTGGGTTGGTCACTTTGATGATCCCCCGTTTAGCGACACTCCTTGGATAATAGACTCGTTTGCTGAACCGGGGTAGCGCCGAGGTTGTAGCTAGTCGAAGTAGGGAAAATCCACACTCCTTTGTGAGGTCAACTTTTGTGGAAGGCTCAGTGGAAGGCATTTTCGACCGTGTTCTTAGATATCTAGGTGGCCCCACTCAGAGGAGACCATTCCGGGGGGGGGGTCCCTAGCATCAGTTCCCTTGTGGAGAGGGGCATATTTTCTTGAAGAGTTTTCTGTAAAGACCTGTTAAGAGCATTATGATCAGGGCTGCTGACTTCCTTCCACATGTAGAATGTGACGTCACACATGTGTGACACCCTCATCCCCCAGGCACGTAACCAATGTTTTCTTAAAACCTTAGAGGGAACATTGAATGTGACATCATTTATGGATGGACCCTTAGATTTGGGAAGGTTACAGAAAAGCATTTTGAAATGAATTATCAACATTAACTTCCGGGTCAGCGTGGCAATCCCGGGAAATGAGTAACACAATGAGTATGAGAAATGAAAAATAAATATTTTGAACATTGATAACCCTTATTTTTTAGGACTTGTAAAATAAACCTTCCTATTAAATTCAGTTTAAATTTACCTATAATTTAGAAGAATAAAGATTTTTATGATTTTAAATTAACCTGTCATGTTTTCCCCTTACAAACAACGAATCAGATCATGAACACACGGTTATAACGGTAGTCTTGCTCATATCTACGAGAGTGGTGACTGAATATTCTGTTCATTTGAAACAAGATTTACCATGTGGCCTACTGATAATATGGACCTGGACGATCAGATAAATTACATTTCCCGATCTCAAATATGATCGGCACACGCACCTCGTCAAAGTACCTTTTCATGACTGGAGATGATTTATTATTATTATTTTTTTATTTTGTTCTTTTTCGCTCGCCACTGAAATAGTTGAAGGGGACGTCCATAAATGATGTCATGCACCGGAGGGAGGGGGGCGCAAACATTTGTGAGGTGGGGGAGGGCGTGTTTAAGAAATGTGACGCCACATAAAAAAGCGCAACTTTAAATAAAAGTTCAACTTAAATATTTGATTGCTTCCAATTTATTTAATGACGTTTTAAATGTCTCACGCTTTTTACGATATTAGAGTGCAGGCTTTACACTAAATAATGCTCATTTTCAAATAGGAAATGTGGCTTTTATGGGGGGGGGGCGCAAAGCTTTATGACGTCATATTTGAGGGGGGCCTAACCTTTTGTTACCACTTGTGGGGGGGGGATCTGCCAAAATCACGTGACATCATTTGTTGAAGGTCTCTAAATCGCAAAAAGTAGTTATTCTAACTGTCAATGAACGTCAATATTACAGCACGTGACTAAAATGTTAACACTCATTAAACTAAAAGTAAAGAAAATTAAACTTAATCAAACTACAATGAATACATTTGTAATTTTGTTACAAAATTAACAACATGCAATAGGTTAAAACAAAATTACTTCTACTTCTAAAGACTGTAGAACGAAAGCTGAAAAAATGAGAATATTTTATATACCGGTAATCATCTTATCTTATCTTATCTGTATCTGTTTACAGACGCTCCTTCTATACAGAAGATTATTGCGTCCTACGCTTATCTATGGTTTGTGTTTAGTCTTGCATTTTTATTAGCGATTTAAATGTTGATAAAGTGTTGGTTTTCCTGGATTCTTCAGGCAACCCATTCCACGCCCGAATTCCGGACGGGAAGAAGGAAAACTTGTATGTGTTTGTTCTTGCATACGGAATAAGAAAGGTGTTTTTATCCTTATGTCTATCTGAGGGTTGTATTAAGTTATCTTTGTGTTGTATTTCTAAATTAGAATTAATTGCTTTATGTATGATTACTACTTTGCTCTTGGTTCTTCTATCCTCTAGTGTTTCAAGGTTTAATGATTTAACTAATGGTGTTATTCTTGTCAGTTTTGAATATTCTCCAGTAATGAATCTGGCAGCACTTTTTTGAATTTGTTCTAGTGTATCAATGTTTTCTTTGGTGGATGGGTCCCATACAGAAGATACATATTCTAGTACAGGTCTCACCAAAATGAGGTAGCATTTTAGTTTTATATCTCTATTACATTTGTTAAAGTTTCTTTTTATAAAGCCTAAGGTTTTGTTTGATTTTTTAATAACTTTATTGACATGGGGATTCCATGATAGTTTCTCATTTATTAAGACTCCTAAGTATTTTGCATCTTTAGTTTGGGCCAGTTCTTTTCCATGAATGTAATATTTTGAATTTAATAATACTTATGCTCAAGTTATATAATAATAGACAAGTGCAAATATTTATTTTTTTTAAAAGGGGTTTTCGCCACAAATTTTAGTATACTTATCATATTATTGCTTATGCTTATTAAAACGTATCATACAATAGGGCAAACACAAAATAAACACTTTAAAAAACGCAATATTTTTCCTATACTACTACATGTAATTATAAATTCTGAAATTTTCGTTGACCTAAGTTAATTTAAATAAAACAATTTTTTTAAAAAAATTCCGTCAAATCCCGGTAGTCCTACTACCACTACTAAATATAAAAATATAAATTATTTATTGCTGGCCAACAAATATAACGCATTTTTTTTGTTATTTTTCTGTTGTTGTTTTTTTTAAATACATTTTTTTGTTGTTGCTTTTTATTTTAAAAACTAAGTTTAATTAAATTAAATAAAGCATTATTTTAAAATATCACTTAAATTCTGGTAGTCACACCTACTACCACTACTAAATAAAAATATATAAATTCTGTATTGCAGGCTAACAAATATAACGCATTAAAAATACAATTTTGTTGAACAAAGTTTATTTAAATAAAACATTTTTTTTTAAATTCTGTTCCGTTATGGTAGTTAGTTATCTCAAGGGGTTTAATCAGTAGTAGTAAAAATATTGAGAATAGTAGAAAAATGTGTCAATAGCCCATCTAACTGGAATTTTGCAAATTTGCAAGGCCAACGCAGATGTGGTACATTACCAAAAAAAATAAGTCTTCAATCAAAAATCGACCCAATACCTCTTACTTTGAGATAGAGAATCCAAAGCACTACCGTTGGACCACAGAAGTATATGAATTACAAAGTTTGAAAAAAAACAACAATATTAATATCTGAAGCTTTTAAGTGTCATGGTTTTATGTTCCTGACACTTCCAAAAGTAAAAGGTGTACGTGTATATTTTATCAGGTCAATGTAGTGATGGACTTGACTATAGAAGTTGGTCAGGTCAGTGTAGTGATGGACTTGACTATAGAAGTTGGTCAGGTCAGTGTAGTGATGGACTTGACTATAGAAGTTGGTAAGGTCAGTGTAGTGATGGACTTGACTATAGAAGTTGGTCAGGTCAGTGTAGTGATGGACTTGACTATAGAAGTTGGTCAGGTCAGTGTAGTGATGGACTTGACTATAGAAGTTTGTCAGGTCAGTGTAGTGATGGACTTGACTATAGAAGTTGGTCAGGTCAGTGTAGTGATGGACTTGACTATAGAAGTTGGTCAGGTCAGTGTAGTGATTGACATGACTATAGAAGTTGGTCAGGTCAGTGTAGTGATGGACTGACTATAGAACACTTTTTTTACAAACCTATATCTGTTTTTAAATATGTATATGGGAAATGTGTATAATTTTTATATTGATATTGTCCATTTTTTGGTTTTAAAACAAAAGCATTTTAAAAATAAATGGGGATATCAAATGGCCTCAATAATATAATATAATAATATAATATAATAATAATCATACAGAGCAGCACACTTTTTAAGATTTACCCACATAATGTAAAATTACTAACCACTAGGATTAAGACATATGCTTTTCTATAACCGCACTATGACGTAACATTTATAAGTTCCCCCATATGATGACACATTCATCTATGATATAAGAAGATTGATTTCTTTAAATACCCCATACTGCATCAATCACAGTACAGGTTTGTCAACACTGATGTACCGAACAAACTGGTTCAACCAGAATTTGATATATCATCCACATGTTACCACACACCACAATAATGTACACCCCAAATCTATATATGACCACACCACTCACATGTTACCACATACCACATTATTGCACACCACAAACCAGTTGCGTAGCTGGGGGGGTGGAGGGGCGGTCCATCCCGGGCGGCACACATTTACGGGCGAATTTTTGTGGTCAATTGAAAAGTACAATTATTTCCGACAACCACCCTTTTTCTTTTGAATGGGGAAAACCCGAGTGAAACAAAAAATACTCGTACTTTCGTGTCTTAAATAACGGATTCGCAGAACATTTGTTTGATTACATTATAGTGGATGTTAAAACTACTTTAAATATGTTCAAAAATTTGTAATCTCTCAAAATAGTAATATATTTGTTTCGAAAATTAAGCGGTATGCGTCACAGATGACGCTTTTATAAGAAAAAATACACACAAAACACTTCATCACTGGGCCGAATAATATGTGCTATAAATATCGCCAAGACTGTTTTTGACATTCGCAGAATGATGCGGGAACAAGTACCTACAAGGCATGGTGGTTGAAATATTGTGATTAACTTGCAAGCTGTAATTTATATTACTGTTTCAGTTTTAAGAAAATTATTGTAAAGTAAGTTATTAAAAATTAAATTTATTTTGTTTTTATTGCATTAAAGTAGCAAACATAATTTTTTTTTCATTAAAATACGGTTATTCATTAAAAATGTTAAGCCTATCCAATTAAAGTAATGTGTAAATAATTTGAATTCGTCTATTTTATAGAAAATTATTAAGATTTATGATAAGAATATGAAAATAATCAAATTTATCAGTTAATAAACACCATATTAAGTAAACATAATTTTTAAAAAGACATACTTTAAAATTTCAAGAGTCTTGGAAATATTGACATCTGAAGAAGTAACTAGTAAAACGAGATCAGATGCTGGAATTTTACTCAATTCAATTCAATATTTTTCTTTTCTATGTTATCTCAAAATATTGGAACCCGTCATTTTTAAAAATTAAAGCAACCCCTTTGCATGGAAGAAAGAGATGTGCGAATAGAAAACGCCGTTATATCAGCCTAAGAATTTGTGAAGAGTTGGAGATATCAACTTAATGTGGAGTTAGAAGAATAAAAAAATATGAGTGGGGGAAATTAAGAAAACGTGGTTCTATCTTTAGAACAAGAAGTACAGCGAGAAATGTTTTTATCCATGGATGGAATTATAAAAGAACGCTTTGATGAGTTGCATGTCCTTACAAGAAAATATTCGTATATAATACCATGTAACCTACTAAATGAAGTATTTGAATATCAAATAAATTACTTTATTGACACTGTTAAAGAACAATTCAATATTGAAAGAAAAAGGATCCAGGCTTTTATGGCTGTACCTACACTACAAGAAGAGGCGTTATGTTAGAAAAACGGGGGAAAGGGCCCCCTTGATCTATTAATATTTATCCATCAGTATAGATTGGAAAATTATGTACCCAACATTGTAATTTTGCTATGACTTTTTTCAAGAATTACTAACAGTGTCGCTAATTGTGAAAGGAGCTTCTCCAAACTGAAGTTGATAAAAATTTTCTTCGTTCCACAATGAGCGATTAAGACAACAAAATCTTACAATATTGTCCATAGAACAAGATATTACAAATAATTTAAATTTTGATAGCATAATACACGATTTTTCTATTATGAAAGTAAATGTATAAATATGCTTACATACTAACTAAGGATTGCAATTTCTTTGTTTGGTAATGTTTTTTGGGTGTAAATTTGGAATATATTTTGTCTCACGGGAGGGGACGAACCTGCGACCTCAGTATCTTTCTTGTAAATTTAAAAAAAAAGTATATTGTATTTTTATAAATGTGTATTTATAGGTGGATCATCTTATGTGGCCTCTTTTATTACTGCTGCAATAAATATGGCATGCAATGGTAAACATGTTCCCTACCTTTACTTCGTTTCAATTTCAATTATTTATTCATTTTTATTAATAAAAATAAATTATAATTCTAAGTGGCAGACCATAAATGACGTCACGCGATTATTGCTGATTTTTCACCCACTCCCACCTCCCCCCTCGTCACAAAAACTTAGACCCCTTCTTCAATATGTCGTCACAAAGCTTTGACCCCCCCCCCATAAAAGCATTATTTTCTGTTTGAAAAATTAGCATGTTTCAAATCAAATTTTGGTCATTTAAATATGTTTTTAGTGTAAGGCTGCACTCTAATATCGTAACACGCGTTTTATATAAACGTCATTAAATAAAGTGCCAGTAACAAATATTTCAGTGGAAATATTATTTAAAGTTGCGCCTTTTGAAATGACGTCAGATTCCTTAAACACACCCTCTCGTCACAAATATATGACTCGCCCCCCCCCCTCCAAGTGCGTGACGTCATTTATGTACGGCCCCTAAAAATGGCGGCAAATTGGAGACCGCCCCACTGCGGGAAAAGTTATAGCTATGCCACTGGGCCCCAAACCCACATATGACCACACTACCCACATGTTACCACACACCACAATAATATACACCCCAAATCCACATATGACCACATTACAAACATGTTACCTTACACCACAAAAATGTACACCCAATATCCACATAGGACAACACCACCCACATGTTCCCACTCACCACAATAATGTACACCCCAAACCCACATATGACCACACTACCCACATGTTCCCACACACAACAATAATGTACACCCCAAACCCACATAGGACCACACCACGCACATGTTGTCATATCAACCAAATTTCCGTTTATGGAAGAATTCGGTTATCCAAAACAACTTTAATATATATATATAATATATATATATTTATATATATATTAAAATTACACACACCTGAATAATAATTTGAGTAATATAACGTGGAAATCTGGATTCATTATCACACAGACCTTCCCGTCGGAAGTCTACACAACACTGTTCGCCAACACTCTCAACCAATATAAATCTCCTTGTTTTTCTTCCCTGGCGTGCACCATACATGTGACGTTTATCGTCACAAAAATTTGTTAATCAGAATGTTGACATTCACTCAGCCCCAACTTCTTCAAAAAAATGTTTAATGAAATACCAACATTTTTGGTCTTCATAAAAATCAAATCAATCTATATCTAATATTCAAATTTCAAATACATTTATCATCAATGAACATGTCAGTTTCTTACATACAACTTCTGGATATAGATCAATAATAAAAAATCTGTTAGGACTGGTTACAGTCAAAACATAAAAATAAGATAAAAAAATCTGATATAACTGCAACAGTCTTAACATAAGAAATAATGAGAAAAAATCGTGTGGACTGTATGAGCCGTTCTACCTGTGGTCTGAAAAAAATGAAAAATGGACTTTTAAACACAGCTGTAATTTTATGTGTAATAAAAACATTTACACACACAATATTATTAAAATTAACTGAATAATCCAGTTGGTATTCAAACACGGTTCCTAATCCATTGGTTCAACATAATAAAAACATTAATATAATTACCGATCTCTGATTGTATCCTTTAAGGAATATCACAGATCTAATTTATAATATGTCATCTTATTTTGATCATTTAGTAATTTCAGCAGAATGTCTTTTTAATACAGTCTCTGGTTTTATC
>CALYLW010002128.1:70979-83008 GCA_944989445.1 Ampullaceana balthica | reverse complement strand
AATAGTCTGCTGTTACTGATCACTGATAAGTTTATCAAGTTCAAGAAACTTCAAAATCATAATGGTAAGTTCAGTTATTAATTTTTTTATATTATAGCTTAGTTTTTGTGGAAAGCACATAAATATTATATTATGATATAATATTATATTATTAATTTTAAAAAAAATAATATATTAATTATTAATATCTAAATTTAATATTATCAATATGGACCATAGACCTGGAATGTATGAATCACTTTTAATTAATTAATAATAACTTAATAACAATAACAAAACATAATTGTCATATTATTAATATTATTATCGAATGAATTTGCTTATTTATATTATAATACTAATAACTTTTATTGAAATATTTATATTAAAAATAGGGCTGCGGAAAATAACAATAAATTAATCGATTAATCATTAAAAATAAAATTTAATTAAAATTTAAGAAAATATTTTGAATTTTTTTTTCCAATTTATTATTAATTTATATTTTTTGTAACTAGCATACTTTTCCCTTGTATTATTTTTATTTATTTAGACGCGCATACGTAAACAAAAAGGTTTTTCTACCTTATTTCTTATCTTATCTTATCTGTTTACAGACGCTCCTTCTATACAGAAGATTATTGCATCCTACGCTTATCTATGGTTTGTGTTTAGTCCTGCATTTTTATTAGAGATTTAAATGTTGATAAAGTGTTGGTTTTCCTGGATTCTTCAGGCAACCCATTCCACGCCCGAATTCCGGACGGGAAGAATGAAAATTTGTATGTGTTTGTTCTTGCATACGGAATAAGAAAGGTGTTTTTATCCTTATGTCTATCTGAGGGTTGTATTAAGTTATCTTTGTGTTGTATTTCTAAATTAGAATTAATTGCTTTATGTATGATTACTACTTTGCTCTTGGTTCTTCTATCCTCTAGTGTTTCAAGGTTTAATGATTTAACTAATGGTGTTATTCTTGTCAGTTTCGAATATTCTCCAGTAATGAATCTGGCAGCTCGTTTTTGAATTTGTTCTAGTTTATCAATGTTTTCTTTGGTGGATGGGTCCCATACAGAAGATGCATATTCTAGTACAGGTCTCACCAAAGTGAGGTAGCATTTTAGTTTTATATCTCTATTACATTTGTTAAAGTTCCTTTTTATAAAGCCTAAGGTTTTGTTTGATTTTTTAATAACTTCATTGACATGGGGATTCCATGATAGTTTCTCATTTATTAAGACTCCTAAGTATTTTGCATCTTTAGTTTGGGTCAGTTCTTTTCCATGAATGTAATATTTTGAATTTATTTGTTTCTTTTTCTTTGTTACTCTTAACAGTTGACACTTTTCTGGGTGGAAAGACATACTCCAGTTAGTTTCCCATTTTATCAATTCATCTAAGTCTTTTTGTAAAATTTTGCTGCCTTGTTCTGATTTAATTGTTCTATAGATTATACAATCATCAGCAAATAACCTAACTTTTGTACCTGTTGAGATGTTGTTGGGTAAATCATTTATATAATTTAAAAAGAGTAAGGGACCTAGCACAGTTCCTTGTGGAACTCCTGAGTTAACCTTTATTGGTGCAGATTTAGATCCATTAATTATTACAGTTTGCTCCCTGCCCAAAAGGAAGTCTTGGATCCAGTGATGTAAGGAACCTGAGATTCCAAAGTAGTTAAGTTTTTTAAGTAAACTAAGGTGGTGAACTTTGTCAAATGCTTTTGAGAAGTCTAGTAATATTGTATCCATTTGATCATTTTTGTCCAAGCCTTTTGATAGTTCATCTATTAAACCTATTAATTGTGTTTCACATGATCTGATTTTTCTAAAGCCGTGTTGATGTGGGCATAAGGCATTATATTTGTCAAGGTGGTTAACTATTCTACTATATATTATTTCTTGCATAGCAATGAAAGAGTAAAACATAATTTAAATTACCAAAACAATGTGTAAATTTCCAAATTTTAGCAACATGTCCTTTTTTTAATATATTGAGTTTTAAATATTTTTTTTAAAGATAGTTAAAAATATGCAAATTTGTTTTTCAGAAAGAAAAGACTACATCCAATAGCACTGACTTTCATTTAGATGATGACAGCATGTTTGAATCCTATTCGATACCAAGTCACTCTACTAAGTTATTGGAGCAAGAGATATAAAAAAATTAATTTAATTATGAAGAATGAAACAAATTCCTCATTACTATTCTTACTACTTACATAAATGTATTTAAATTCATTTTTATCCTCTTTCTGTTATTACAAGGCTAAGAGACTTTAATATGTTTTAGATTCAATACTACCACAAGACTTGTAAAATAAGCAAATTATTTTGAAAATCATGAAATATCACCAGATCATTTCAGTAGTTATCATGATTAGAAACTAGTTACCAACCATCTGAAATTTATATCAATAAATGTTTAATAGTATTGTAAATATTTTTTTTTAAAAACAACCAAAATTAGGTTACTGTTTTAATTGTAGTTGTATCAAATTACTCTATGTTGAGGCAATTTTGTTCCTTGCCTAAACACAAAAATTTAAAAGCCATCACTGCTAGAATGATATTGAGAAGTTGAAAGATTAGGATTGAAAGGCTTAAGTACTAAAATAGATTTGGGCTCTATTTAACATTTTTTTCTCCAATTTGTAGAGAATTGATTAGAGTAATAGTAATAAGACCAAAGAAAAGATGAATATCTAATAAATAAGAATTTTAATAAATCTAAACAATTTGAAAGGAAAACAAGTAATCAATAATCAAAAGTAATGCATTTAAATTAAACTAAAATAAATGTTTGTTTAAATAGGAGTTATTATTAAATAATCTGTTGTTGTGAATGTTTTTTGAAAAATTAATAAGTTTCTAAATCTATGTTTGATTTATACAAGTTATAACTAATAATTAAATCTAAACATTACTTGTTCCTTTCAATGCTACATACATTTTTAATATATTGTATATATATAAATATAAATATAATGTATATAAAATAATATATATATACACAATGATAATTACATGATTTGAGCACCTATACACAAATGCAGTTTCAAAATGTATTCAAAAATAAAGTTATGGTTTTTAATGTGTCTTTCATTCAAATTTTGACAATAAATTATAGTGAATAATCTTGTTTCTACATAAAAATAAAAGAGTAAAAGTGTTTGGGACTTGAAAAAAAATTTAAGAAAGTGAAAGCTAATGAGTGCAATATTTCATAAAAGTATATATATGTTTTCATTTTCAGATTTGGCTTTTAGCAATAAATTTTAACAATCTTCCATTTTCTAAAGTTTAAAAAGAAAAATATTATTAACTTAATATCCTGCATTTTTTTCAAGTAAAAATAATATGGTTTTTATTTATAAATAACCTGAATACACCTTCTGATTACATCTTAGTGTCTGCTATGTTTTTATTACATATAATTTATTTATAAGTAAATAAAATAGTTTAGGCCATGTTGCATTAAACTGTAATAAATTGCTACTTTTTATTTAATTATACATTTCTTATTTTATGTTTGATGAAATTTTTGTATTCAGTCCTGTTTATAATACACATCACTCACCTCAAATAAAATTGTAAGTGCATATGGATCATATTGGTCAGAGAATTTTGCAATATATGTGTATAGTACAATAACAAATGAATTGAAGTTTTATGGAATAAGTAATTTATAGGACAGTTACATTTTCTTAGTTATATTTGAAGAGAATATGATTAAATTGTTTGTATAATATTTCAATGATAGTGATAAGTCTAATACTAATAGTAATAGTAGGTTAGCTTTTAATTTTTTTTATTTGTATTAATTTTTTTAAAAACTTATTAAATATGGGTCTTTAAAAAAGATGATTCAAAGTAGCTATAGGTTTTGTATTTTATTTGGATTGTTGTTTTTCTTGTACATGCACCAATTAAAAATACATTCAACAAAGTTGAAAGTATTGGCCAGACATAATGTAACCAGAGGTAAAATTAGATAGGGGGGGCTGTGGACCGCACCGGGTGACAGTGGCATAGCCAGGGTCATCTGCGCCCGGGGACATTACACAAATTCTGCGCCCCTTCTCGGACTGACAGATTTTTCCTTAAAACAAATTGTTTGCAATCGCATAGAGAATTATTAGTCCATATTGTAATTCATTAAAATACCAGATACTTTGAAAATGAACCATATAAATCGTAAAATTTCAAAAAATTTCTGGGGGGCTCATTGAGCCCCAGTTTGGAATGTATATGAACAAAACCTAAAATGATTCTTTAATGGTTACTTTTTTAGTTTGAAAATCCACATGGCGCCCCTTAATGCTCAATGGGGGTGCCAAAATCATGCTTGCCAACTGGTTTGTAAAGAAGATATTTGTGGAGCTCCAAAACCTAACGTGGCGCCCGGGGACATATGTCCCCCCTGCACCTCCTAGCTACGCCACTGCTGGGTGACACCATCACAAGGGTGATACCAAACTGTAAAATTCCGTATGTTCTGTTGTTTGGCGGAGGAGTTGTTTTGGTTTTTTTTGTTGGTTTTTTGTTGTTGTGCTCCGCGCGGCAAAGCTCTGTGACGTCATCTTGGAGGGGTGTCTAAGTTTCTGTGGCCGGGGGGGGGTGTAATAAAATAGGAAAAAATTGCCAATAAGTAATTATGTATAAAATAAATTAACGTAAATATATATAGGCATAGGCCCAATTAACTAATTAAAATAAGGGGCCGTCCATAAAGTATGCCACGCTATTTTAACTCCCCCCTCCACCCTGTCACAAATCTCGGACCCCCCCCCCACCTAAAGTACGTCACTCTTTCGAACAAAACTAATTTTTTATTAACACAAACTGTCACACAATTTTTTCCCCTGTCACACTTTCTTACACCCCCTCCCCCCTCTGGGGCGTGACTTACTTTATGGACGGCCCCTAAGCTTAGGCGTAGGCCTTAGCCTTAGGCTGAACAAAATTTGATTAACAAAGTATTGAAATATAATTTAGAGTTATAGTTATAGATCTAGACTCTTGGCAAGCTTTTTATTTTTTCTTGTGTTTATGATCAAGGAGGGGCAAAATAATTTTTTAAACATACCTTCATCTATCTTATAACATCATTATTAATTATTAGTTCTATTTCATAGATTCGAAATAACGAATTTTTTTGCGTAATTTAAATTTCTACGAACGATGGCAGACTCCTTAGCCACAGTAGTAGATAGTATGAATATTTAAACATATTAACTCATTTTTAAACATGAGCCATAGTTATACTCATTCTACACATTCATTTGAATATTTTGAATTTAAAGTTGAAGTCTTTATAATATTATTATTTTATTATTTATTTTCATTCTTTTAATTTTAAAAAATCTCTGTTTTTAAAAGCCTAATTTAAATAAAATGCATATCTACTTCGTAATAAATCGTATATTGTTGTTGTTTTGACATTTTTAAAATAATAATGATTTGATAAAAATTTGGTTGATCACGAGCAATTTTATTAAATTAATAGCACATCGTAGTCAACATAAGCAACTCTCCGATGATGAACTTTGAACTTCAATTTGTAATAATTTACCATGTGATATGGAGGTTGCGTAATAATACAAAAATATTTATAGTGCGTGTGTTTGATCAAATGCTTGATCAAATGCTCGATGGCATTTGATAGTGTGGCCCAACCTTAAAGGAATGTTCATTATAATACGCAGCGCAAGACCATCCAAAAAATACAAAATTGTAGTTGTGTCGTAAAACAAGTTTAATATAATGCGCACCGATCAGGAATATGTTTATGAAAAGTGTTGTCATTAAAATACGCACCTTATTGCGCGACAGAAAGGTTGTTCAATATAATACGCACCGCGACGCTCTATCTCAAAAAATAACATGATACATTGGAATAAATAAAATAATCTATAAAATCAATAATTTAATTACGGTACATGCGATTGATCTGAAATTTTGATACATTGTTTTTATCATCAGTACAAAACTGCCTGCAAAATTTCAGCTCGCTAGCTTACGAGAAGTGGGTTAAAGATGGATCAAAAGTTTTGGCGACAAGCTAGGGTGCAAGGGTGCAAGCAAGCAACCAGACACCACGAGTTAATATAAAGGATTTAATTTTAAAAAAACGTAAAAACTAAGTTTTTGACTATAAATCCTTTATGTATGAGACGTAACTAAAAGACTGTTCATTATAATACGCAGCGCAAGACCATCCAAAAATACAAAATTGTAGTTGTGTCGTAAAACATGTTTAATATAATGCGCACCGATCAGGAATATGTTTTATAAAAAAGTGTGTCAATAAAATACGCACCTTATTGCGCGACAGAAAGGTTGTTCAATATAATGCGCACCCTTACACTCTATCTCAAAAAATAACATGATACATAGAGAAAAAAAGAGATAAATAAAATAATCTATAAAAATCAATAATTTAATTACGGTACATGCGATCGATCTGAAATTTTGATACATAGTTTTTATCATCGCAACCAAACTGCCTGCTAAATTTCAGCTCGCTAGCTTACGAGGAAGTGGGTTAAAAATCGATCCAAAGTTTTGGCGACAAGAAATCAAGCAAGCAATCAAGCAAACCAGACACCACGAGTTAATATAAAGGATTTAATAAATGACTACATCTCTTCTGATGAATTTCTGCGTTACAAAATGGAGATGAATGTTCCTGTATCCATTAACCTTCTACAATGGTGGAAACTTAATGAACACCGATATCCGATTATGTCATTCCTTGCCAAGACAGTTCTGTGCATACCAGTTACCTCAGTTCCATGTGAATGACTGTTCAGTTCGGATGTCAATTAGACCCGCTCTTCACTTGAACCAAATAATGTCAACACACTTGTCTTTTTTCGTAGTTGGTTAAAAGATGACATATAAAAGAGACATTCCAGTGTTAATTTAGATTTTCAACACGAGCGTTTAATAAGTTATTTATGACAATAATAAATTTAAAATTTTTGACTTAAATCGAAATTAACGATTAATTAACTTAATTTTTCAAAAGTGTATGATTAAATTTAAATTTAATGCAGCGATCCATGTCGTCAGTGATGAGCACATTAGCATGTGGGGGAGGGGGTGAATAACTTACAAAAAGGTTTTGATAGCATTGTAGACAGAAGAAAGTATTTATAAAATTGTATTTATATATTCCGCGAAGCTATCAAGGCTTCCAGACTACACGAACATTTGACTAAAATTCATGGTAATTTTTAAAAAAAAAGGATTTTTCCTTTTTTCGAACACTAAAAGAAAAAAACATCAAACAACTAACTTTGAAAAAAAAATTCTTTTCAACCGCAACCACATAAGTTGTCGAAGGCTTGTTTGATTCTTACAATATTTCGGTAAGTGCTTCCCAATCGGGAAAACCTCATACTACTGATGGGGAACTAATTATGCCGGTTTTAATTGAAGTAAAACATACTGTGCTAGACGAGCAAGCATCCGATATTATTAAGTAAATTTCTTTGAGCACTGCAAACAATGCACATAAGAATTAAAGAAATGGCTCAAAATGTTCAAGATTCATTGTGTGGCATTTTAAAGTTATCTCAATTTTTCTATTCAACGTGACGAGTCAACTTGACCAAGAATTTAAGCTTTAACTTTCAGCTTACGTGAGTCTCACAAAGGAAGATAAAAGGCAAAGAATTATTATTTGATCAAACATTGCGAACTGATACTTTAAAAAAATCTAAGTTAATGCTTTCAATCAGTGTTTTTAAAGACAAAGAAATACTCGTAATATCTTATCACAAGTCACAGATGACGCTCCAGCGAATGTAGGGGCGCTAAAGTGTTGTGCTTGCATATTTAAAAAAAAGAGGTTACGAGTGCATTCACAGTACACTGTATCATCCATCGTCATTATCTAGATGCCAAAAATGTAAGTGCAAGCCTAAATAAGTCATTACAATAAGTAATTAGAGTTATCAACACAATCAGAAGAAATGTAGGTGCACGCCTAAATAAATCATTACAATAAGTAATTACAATAAGTCATTACAATAAATAATTACAATAAGTAATTACAATACGTAATTACAATAAGTCATTACAATAAGTCATTACAATAAGTCATTATAATAAGTCATTACAATAAATCATTACAATAAGTCATTGCAATAAGTAATTAGAGTTATTAACACAATCAGAAGAAATGTAGTATAACGCATAAATAAGTCATTACAATAAGTAATTACAATAAGTAATTACAATAAGTAGTTACAATAAGTAATTACAATAAGTCATTACAATAAGTCATTACAATAAGTCATTACAATAAGTCATTACAATAAGTGATTACAATAAGTAATTACAATAAGTAATTACAATAAGTCATTACAATAAGTAATTACAATAAGTCATTACAATAAGTAATTAGAGTTATCAACACAATCAGAAGAAATCATTGATTGACATCAATTAAACGGCTTTGTATTGAAAACGATGAATAATTTATTCGTTAAACACACTTCAGTAAAAAGCACCAGTTGTGAAATGTTACTTATTTAGAAATGTTTTATAAGCTGTTTAAATCGTTGCTTGGGTTCTTGAAAGGAAAAAAAATGCTTAACAATTCTATTTCATTAATACTAAAGTGAAATCGCTTTCTTAACTATATTGTTTCCTAAATAGTTATGACAGCAATCTTCAACTTCAAGGTGATAAACATACTTTAAAAGAAAAGAAAATATTTTATTGTTGTTTATTCCAGAGTGTGGTGACTGATAAAAAAAATTTCAATGACAAGTCACACCAAGGAAAGACGTTTTTTTAAAGACATAACTGATAATATTTAAGAAAAATTACATATGCTTTAAAGAACTGTGTAGCATTAAGTTGGGTTTTAATAAATCAACAGATATTCAGATAAGCTAGAATTTATTCATTATATTTCATGTGACTTAACTGTAAAATAAGAGCTATTAAACTTAACGATACAGAACAACACCACTAGCTCGTGCTACAAGTAAAATATCCTCAACTTAGGATAACTTGGTTCCGACTCAAATCCATATCCTTAACAACCTAATGATGTGAGTCTTTGTACTCCACAGTAAAGTTAATAAAAAATGAGCATTGAGCAATAACTAGTAATCAGCATCTGACAGAACTTTTCCACATCACAACTAATAGCTACCTACTACATTACAACAGTAAAACTTTATATTTAACAGTCTTGTCAGCAGATCTTAACATTTAAAATGATTATTATTATGATTCAATAGGGAAAGTTTTTTTGTTTATAAATTGTTCATGTTTAAGTATTAGTTAATTGTTTAACTGTAACTATGCGGTTTTAAAGTCACCAAAAGGAATTGTTTAATGCGAGTCTCTACACAGTTGTTATCATTAAAATTGCTCTAAGTTACTGCGTGTCATGCAACCCCTCGTCTATAATAATGAATATCAAACATCGTTTGATAAAACATTACTTGAGAATACTAATCCCAGTTATTGCGGGTACAGCCGCCCCTTGTCTATAGTAACGAGCATCAAACATCGTTTGATATGACACAACTTCATAACACTTTTGAGGCTGATAAGTTTAGAACTAGAAAGTTACTAATGCGTGCTGCTATGGTTTGCAGGTATAAATCTCAGACCCAACATTTGTGACGTAATATGTGTAATGATCATTCTAGCCAATGACAAAGTTATCAAGAGATTATCATTATATTATTGTATAGCTCAGAAATAATAGTAATTATTAAAGTTAATTATTTGTATTCTTGGGCTTATTATTTGTATATCTATAAAGTTAAAATAAATATATTCATCGTGGAAATACTAGATGGCAACATAGGGAAAACTGGTTTTTAAAAGTAATTATTTGAAATTCCCCCTGAATGTTACGCAATCAAGTGTCATTGCAGTCAAACCTGTACAATTGTAATACGTTGATCAATGCGATGATGGTTAGAAAACTGTGAGATACAGTTTAATTGGTTTTTTTCGTTTTGTTATTTTATAAGTATAATAACTTTAAAATAAAGTAATACTTTAAAAAAAAATTATTTGATCCCTTCTAGCATGATCTGAGTGTAGCAATCACCCCTGACCTTTGCCCCTCTTTGGATGGGCTGAATAGTGCCAATTTCCAATAACAGCATCAAAAGTAAAATTCTTTTGCGAATGCAGCAGCACCAACCAAGATATTGAATTTTTAAATAAAGATTTGTGGAACTTTAAAGAAATATGTACATAGTATATCAATCATGTGGAAAATGGTCTGTAAATTAATACTAATATTTGTTTAATGTGATCATAAACATTAAATGTTCAGAATGTGTGTGTCTCAAAAACAGAGTTTTTGTGTAAGACGCTGTTTCTTTGGTGTGATGTAACAACTGATTCGTTGTGTTGCATTTTTCAACTTGTAGAGTCAAAAATGTGACTTTGTATGTTACAAGTTGTGCCCTTAGAATATGAACATAAATAAGAAAATATATTTAAACATGTTAAATAAAATAATAGGATAACCTATTCTAAAACGTATTAGATTAAATTATATTACACACTGCTTTAAAACTTGTTAAATAAAATAATTAATATCATTTTTTTTTACTTCCTAGAATCAATACATTTTATGTCTGCTTATGTATACACCTGAAATAAATAATATAGATCTGTTTTTTTAGTCAAGGGTTGTATTAGTTAACTAAAGCGTATTTAAATATATAATTGCAACAAATGCGACCAGGCCGAGGTGCTATCAAATGCTTAAATTAAAATAACCAGTCTACAATGTGAGAGAAATACACGAGGTCTGGACAAGCAATTTTGACAAATAAAATACAATAAATACATTCAAGAGCTGTTCCTTCCTATCATGGACAATTTTTGACTGGAACAATCTGTAAAAATTAATGGTTGAAGCTACGGCAATCGCCGAAGTCATTTGTTTTAAATTTATGTACATAAACCATAAGTCACTAATATCTGAATCAGCAGATGTACAATATATCATTTTATGGACATACGTAAAAGGATTAAACGTTCATATAATATGCAAATAACATAGCATTGAACATGAACCCTCATAAAAAATATTTTATAAAAAATTAATTAATCTACATTATTTCAAGTTATATGTACAGTTTTACAGTAACTTGAACGTTCTTAAGGTGATGCGGCTAATGCCGCTATACATCTACAGGGCGCCGATAGAGTAGCCAGGGAGCCACGAGTAGGAAGCCAGGGTGCCACGTGTAGGAAGCCAGGGAGCCACGAGTAGGAAGCCAGGGAGCCACGAGTAGGAAGCCAGGGAGCCACGAGTAGGAAGCCAGGGAGCCACGATTAGGAATCCAGGGAGCCACGAGTAGGAAGCCAGGGAGCCACGAGTAGAAAGCCAGGGAGCCACGAGTAGGAAGCCAGGGAGCCACGAGTAGGAAGCCAGGTAGCCACGAGTAGGAAGCCAGGGAGCCACGAGTAGGAAGCCAGGGAGCCACGAGTAGGAAGCCAGGGAGCCACGAGTAGGAAGCCAGGGAGCCAAGAGTAGGAAGCCAGGGAGCCACGATTAGGAAGCCAGGGAGCCACGAGTAGGAAGCCAGGGAGCCACGAGTAGGAAGCCAGGGAGCCACGAGTAGGAAGCCAGGGAGCCACGAGTAGGAAGCCAGGGAGCCACGAGTAGGAAGCCAGGGAGCCACGAGTAGGAAGCCAGGGAGCCACGAGTAGGAAGCCAGGGAGCCACGAGTAGGAAGCCAGGGAGCCACGAGTAGGAAGCCAGGGAGCCACGAGTAGGAAGCCAGGGAGCCACGAGTAAGATGCCAGGGAGCCATGAGTAGGAAGCCAGGGAGCCACGAGTAGGAAGCCAGGGAGCCACGAGTAGGAAGCCAGGGAGTCACGAGTAGGAAGCCAGGGAGCCACGAGTAGGAAGCCAGGGAGCCACGAGTAGGAAGCCAGGGAGCCACGAGTAGGAAGCCAGGGTGCCGATAAAGTAGCCAGGGAGTCACCGAGTCGAAGCCAGGGTGCCAAGTATAGGAGTCTGAGATGTTACTAGAACGCAGGACATTG